>CAJNOI010000061.1:146052-202782 GCA_905250115.1 Adineta steineri | reverse complement strand
ACAGCAGCAGCAGCAACCGCAGCAGCAGCAACAGCAGCAGCAGCAACAGCAGCAGCAGCAACAGCAACCCCAACAACAACAACAACAACAGCAGCAGCAGCAGCAACAACATACAAATCCTATTCAATCTTGGATTCTTCTTGGTTTTGGTTTATCCGTATTTTTGGCCATTTTCTTATATTATTTTAAGAAGTCTTAAAATTGCCGTTCATGTAATTTGAATAAAAAAGAAGAATATAACAAATAAAAAAAACTAGTTTGAGTTAATGAATGACAAGAATTTACACATCCACACTCAAGATTTATAAGAATCATGATTTGAGAAGCCATGTATTCGTTCATTTGCTGATCAAAACATCATATGTCACATTAGTTTAAAGGTGCAATACGCCGTTGTGGTCGACATGAGTTAAAGAATTGAACTAATTCTTTGCGATAATACTTACTAGCTAATGTATAAAGATAAAACGAAAAGATCTTGTCAACCATACTAAGGAAAATACCTATATTATAAAATACTTTGCCACATGTACCTATTTCTTCTTAGCTGAATAGAGATCGTTGATGATCTAGAGGTTGTTAGATTTTCCGTACACAGTTATTTAAACGAGATATTTCCAACGATACGTGTATTAAATACAACAATAAAACAATATATGTAAAAATTCAAGCTTGTGGATATGAGTATGAGGTGAGGAGAGTGGGAACACTGACACCCTCTAGCAAATACAATCGTAAACGGTATGAAACGATACCGTTTTCTGCAGGAATTATGCCGTTCTATAGTCATTTCATGACGTAGATATTCTAATAATAATCTTTTCTTCTCCCTTGTCTATATTATCTAGCATGGAAAACTACAGGAAACTTGAATGTCGCCCGATATGGTCACACAGCATCCACTTTAACAAATGGAAACATATTAGTTGTTGGTGGAGATAATGATAGTTACCTGAATAGTGCCGAGTTATATAATCCATCAACAAACACTTGGACAACTACAGGAAGCATGAGTGTTGCACGAAGTCATCACACAGCATCCACTTTAACAAATGGAATAGTGTTAGTTCCTGGCGGAAATAATACTGTTTATCTCAACAGTGCTGAATTATATAATCCATTAACAGGCACTTGGACAATTACAGGAGACATAAGTGTCGCACGATGTTATCACACAACATCCACTTTAGCAAATGGAAAAGTGTTAGTTGCTGGCGGAAGTAATGGAGGTATCCTCGCTAGTACTGAACTGTATTAATCAATATTGACAAGACAACATTCTTTTTTTATAAATTTAAATCATACATTTTTCTTTGCACTCGAACTATTTAATCATGCACGCTTCGAATAAATTATCATTTTCTTAATAATATATCAGTCGCATTGATATCGGAGAGTTAACTATATAGCAACTGTCAAGAAAGAGACACTTGACGATGTGGGTGAGGGTGGGTAGGTGGGCGACGACATGGGTTACGAGATGGAAAATTCATACACATCCACACCCACCCTCAAGTTCAATATATAAAAACTAAATTACGTTTGGATATTTTTCTGCTCTTGCTCTGTTAGAACTGTTTCTGATATTATTTGCATTAGTCAGATATAAGTAGATTTGATTTTATTGAACGTCGACAATCTTTTAGAATAAGGTTCATACAATGAAAAAAGCAACGAATTTTATTTTTACAAAACAAATACAACAATCATTATTGTAGATATATAAGCGAATCTCGTCTTGATAACTATGCATTTATTGTTATGGTTTGTCTCTTTTTTAGTTCATTATGGTGTGTCATTGTTTTCATCGTTGTTTCAATGCTGAATGTTTGCGTTTTTTCTGCTTGAAAAACATTAATCTTAGCATAAACGATTCTTTTGACATCTTTGTTAGTAAGAAATATTGTGACCGATTCAACAATAGCTGCCATTGTAATAAATAATACTGCCATTGAATATAATGGCCATGGAGTTGCACTGAATTTATTAATTAGAATACATAAAAGATATGGTGTTCCACCAATTAGTACAATACCCAATAGCATTAGAATATTTCGATATACTTTGAGATTTCGTTTATTATTTTTTCTTGTAATGGTACTTGGTTGAACACGATTCGTATGTGTTGTATGTTTTAAAATAAGAACATAAAGAGTAATAATAATATTTACAGGAATAACAAATGCAACTACCATTAATGTAAATGATGTATGAAATACTTTACTAGTTAAAGTACAAAAATGAGATTCGGATTCATATTGAAAACCTATTGGTGAGATCAAAAAACTACATGCTATAATTATAGGAAGTGTCCAATTTAATATGATCATTATGATATTTGTACGATATGTTAAAAGTTGTCGATGTCTATGAAGAACAGTTATGAAATAGCGTGAAATTGCTTGAATAAGATAAGACAATATTTTTACAATACAACAAAATAAATAGAAACAAGCTCGAAATCTACAAAATGTAGTATTTGAATAATTAGTTTCTTTTTGATTAGTTTGAAATACATCTGGTATTTGAATGGCAATACTAAGAACAAAAATAAGAAAAGCAGTACAAGAATTACAAATGAGAAGATTTGAGATTGATCGACAATGAGAATGCCAATGAGAAATGATAATAAATACAATAATTGATGAGAATAAAGCTGTGATTAGAAGAATAAGAATATAAAGTATACCAATGATAATAAAGAAAATGTCTTCACTTTCCATGTTAGCAATAAAAAAGAATCCTCTTAGAAAAGTAACAACTATTTTATATCTAAAATTAGTTAATCTAATTATTAAGATGAAAATAGATAAATAAAAAAATGGATGACAAGTACTGGAAATGAAATATTTATAGGTCGGTGGACTGACGCACATTTTATCTTTTGTGCATTCAACTCATTAAAATATTATATAAAACTCGTTTGACAGATGTGAAAGAAAAAAGACGTGATCTATTCTGATATAGTATTTCATGCATTCTTTTTCTTTATAAGTCCATATTATATTTTTGTTTTGAAAGATTGAATATGCATGTTTTATTTTCAAAAAAATTAGAAAAAACAAAATATAGTTTCATAATTAATAAGATAATGAAAAAGATGACAAATCAACCATAAGTTCTACCAAAAGAAACAAAATCTTGTATCTTTTCTTTTTACTGGCACGAACTAAAAAAAAGTTCATATATCATCGGTATAAAAAAGTAAATTCTAATTTTTTCTCTAACACGGGTTTAGGACAGTTGCTCGCAGAAACTACTTCGCTGTGTATAAGTTGCAGGCGAAAATTCGATGCAGGAAAATTTTAAATTCACCTATAGAAAAAATTTTAATTTTTCCCGCATTTTAATTTCTTCTGCAACATATATATGAATTAGAGACAAAGATAATCTTTAAGGACAACAACCGAGAAAAAAAATACGGAAGAGTCGAAAAAGTTTTGAACGGAAAGAGTGTCGGGTTTATTCTAAATAGTTCTTGATGACTCCATTTGTAATTAAAGCCAGTTCTTTCAGTTGTTTGTTCAAGAATTTTGTTTTTTACGCTTTAATGATCGCCTACTCAGCAGCAGGATGAAAGTAAAAAATAGATATTTGAGTCTTCTCTTTACATTTTCCTCAGCTACTCGTTACAATTAGGTAGCTATATAAACAAAACAAAGCAAAATTACCTTACTTCACTGTAATTTGTCTTAATTCAAATTATAAAATGCGCCGAAGTCCTATGAAGTATTTGAGCTTTTATTTAGGATAAACTCATATCTATTAATTTCAAGCCAGTACTCCTGTGATACATATCTATGGTAGATTTGAAAAAGCTAAAAAACATTTCGAAGATAACTTTGAAAGATCCTTGAAGTAGTACGAAAGTTTTGCTTTTTTCTGCATATAGCCATATAATTTGCGAACATCTGGCATTCTTGTTAGAATACTTTCAACGTTTACTAATGTTATAATACATTTAATAAAATTTTTCTTGTTTCAAAATAAGCTAATGTCTAATTCCTGAAAAACGAATATATACATATGCAAATGGAGTAGATAGTTTTAAGAGTAAGACATAGAGAGTACGTTCATGAAAAAAAAGTAAAAGTAACATTATTTGATCTATTCAGGCATTGCATTTACTAGGCTATTTTAGTCATTTATATAATTTCTATAATAATAGATTTTTTTGTTAAGTTGAACTTCACTTAAGTAACATTGTTAAAATGTAAACGGTAGATTAAACTCATTGAATACTAGTCTCTTCTATACTTATTCAATAATCTTTTGAAGAAATGTATGAGATTTACTTAAAATATAACGCCATGTATTTATCGAAAATGTAATGAATAGAATTGAAATTACATATAAACATAACCTTGAATATTATTATATTAACTTTTAATTAAGTCTCAAGTTCGTATTTATAAACCTAGAGCTTAGGACAAATTGTGAATTATAGAGATAATATTAAAAAAACAACACCAATCAAACAAAACATTATATAGATATTAGATGATTACAGTGGATTATTTTGAAGAACAAACAATATATGAATGGAAATAGTAATTGTGTAAATGATAACAATGACACAAGAGTCTAACGCTCGAATATTAGCAATTGACCCAAATTGAAAATGTTAATTATCAAAAATAAAATAGTATCCCACTGGAACAATGATGAATGTGCGTGATAAAAATAGGCAGTTGCCAATCCCTCGCTAACTTTTCTCTGTTCTTTTTCAGTAGAAACGTTAGAGAAAGGAATTATGTTGCCTCGAATAATAAGCTTTCAAAACAGCTTTTGCATCACGATTGACATCTTCTCACTAATTTCCTAAATTTTCACTACAACATTTATGTATAATATCGATGTATAAATTAATGAATATACAAACATAAATCTTTTTGACAAGGAACTTATTATTATAAGCGGGAAAAAGGTAGATAAAATTAGAAAGTTTTTTTTTTGAAAGGGAATGTTGTCTAATTATAAATAATTTCCATTGATGTAGTTTTAAATATGATTCATTGAATATATCATTAACTAAATAAGATTAGCTAATAACTGGTAATATCTGATTTCTATTGATATGATTTGTTTTTCTGGATTGTATCGCGTGTACTTGTGTACGATGAAAACCTATTTTTTCATAAAGCTTCTTCTTAATTTTATCATTAGTAAAAAATAATACCAGTGCTTCAAGTGCTATAGATAATGAAATAGATAGTGTTTTAATTGAGTACAATATCCAGGGTGTTTCAGAGATAATGTTAATAATAATACAAAGCAAATAAGGTACTCCACAAACAAGCATTATAGCAACAATAAGAAGAATATTATGAAACACTTTTATATTTCGTTTATATCTTATTATATTGTTAGCATCGGATTGAAAACGATCAAAATGTGTTAAATTCCATAGAATTAATCCATAGAGACCAATGATTATTGTTAAAGGCATAAAGAAAATAAAGATACTAACTATAAGTGCTCCCAATAAATATTTTGTTGAAGGATAACATATCCTTGATTCAGACTCATATTGATAAGCTAATGGTAATACAAGCAGACTAGCTGATATAATTAAAGGAATAATCCATCCTAATATAATTATAATAGTATTCACACGAAAAGTTAAAAGAATTTTTTGTCGATAAAGAACAGTTGCAAAATAACGAAATATTGCTTGAGCCAAAATTGTAAAGATTTGAGTTCCAGCTGTATACAAACTAAAAAAGCCACATAATTGGCAGAATAGGAAATTGATATTATTATTATTATTATTAGAAATCATCAATGGTGTTTGAATAAAACAACCGATAGCATATAAAAAGAAAATAAATGATGAATTCAAAACAAGAAGATTAGAAACTGAACAAAAATGCATTTTCCAATTCAAGACAATAGTTAAGACGATGATTAATGAAAATATAATAGTAATCATATTTAATATGCAATAAATAATAGCAATTGTTGTAAAATAGATTTGATCATTCATTCTTACTTTATTTTAGTATATAAAATAAGTGAAGATTCTTAATGATATATATTTTTATATACCTCTAATACTGTAAATTCCAGTGGATATATTTTTTAATTATATAGAATATTTTAGTTTATTAATACTCCGCGAACATGTTGTTTTCTTCCTTTTAATATGATTAGAAAAAATTTTCTAACAAAATTAATTGATTACATGTTGGGTTTCTACCAATTAAAATGACCAGTCTTGTCTTGTGCTCATAGATTAACTATCCGTATTCAGAGAACGTCAATGGTACAAATTAGACTTAGCAGATGTTTTGTTATACAAAAAATTAATTTGTATTTGTTCATATCTACGTCACTAGAAATTATTTTGCAAGAATTATACGAATCATTACTAAGACGTATTATTAGGCTTATAAGATTTGTCAAAATATTGCTATGAGTTATATCTATGTTTAAATGATACTATGACGTATTAATCTGTTCAGACAATGTTGATGAAAATTAACTAATTAGTTTTTAACACAACTATTATAAGATAGACATATTATAATTTCATTAGATATTATAGATGTAATTATAGTCATAATTTAGATAACATCGAAGATAAAATATATAAATAGATAATTGCTCACATGTCATGATCTGAAAGTAGAATTCTAAAAAAAATCTTCTTTGTAAAAATAATGAAAACTATTTTTAGTCTTAGCGGAAAACAGAAATATACATAATTAAAGATTTTTTTAAACTTCAATTTCGGTATTAATATAATAATGGATCTCTGATAGTTTACTTTTTTCGAGAATAGAAAAGTGTCTTTATTGGAAAATAATTGTTCAAACACTCCTATTGATCATAAAAGTTTTTATAATAATGAACTAGTGACATCTATTTTACTCATTTCAATTTCATTTTTAAACGAAAGATTAATTTGTATATAATAATATTTCATAAAGAATTCTTTCTTTTTAAATAAAGAGTTGAATAGCAAATCTTGAAATTCATAACCGGAAGAATCATGTACAATCGTGTCTTGAGTATTTCCATGAGTAAAAGAAAATGGCTGCCAGTGTTCTATTACATTACATTCTTGTTGTTTATTTTTGCTTCTCTTGTCAATAGCAGCTGAAAATGTTTTTATTCTCTTAATTATTCCTAAAATTAATCTAAAATCAAAATGGTTGTTTTTAATGGGAAAATGTGTTTAAAACTCATCGAAGCTGATGATCTTCGTGCAACACAACATTCAACACGTTATTTTCCACAAAATCCTTCAACTGCTTATCTTAGTCCATATATATCAATTGATATTGATGATTTACCACTAGGACGTACTCATACAAAAGAACGAACAACTACTCCAACGTATAATGAAGAATTTTCAAGTGATGTTCATAATGGTCAACAATTACATTTTACTATATTTCATGATGCTGCATTACCACCTGATGAATATGTTGCTGATTGTACAGTTAAATTTGAAAATATTCATGATAAAAAAAGTGACATTTGGATTGATCTTGAACCAGTTGGAAGAATTCATATAGCTATTGAATTACAAGGACAATTTAGTAATTGTAAGATAGATAAAAGAATATTAATTTTTGAAAAATGAAATTTATTGTTTTTAGCTGTCAGTAATGAACGACATTTCAAACAAAATAAACGAGCTTTTGCACAACGACGTTTTGCTGTTGTTCGTCGTGTTTATGAAATAAATGGACATAAATTCATGGCAACATTCTTTCGTCAACCAACATTTTGCTCAATTTGTTCCGAATTTATCTGGTAAGATTTTCTTTTAATAAATATAAGAACAAAAAAAAAAATCTGGCATAAAAGAAATGAAAAAATGAGATTAATAACCACCTTTTTCCAGGGGTATCTTTCGTACACAAGGTTATCAATGTCAAGGTAAGAATGGATGTTGCTTTCCAATCACCCTTGTATTTCTAAAATGAATCACATGTGCTTGTTTTGTGAATTTCGTGTTTTTTTTTCTCTCTATTGTATAAAATGAGAATAGGCCCTTGTGATGCATGATAATCTTTAAAATAATAAATAATAAATATATTAATTTGTCATTTTAGTGTGTACATGTGTAATACATAAACGTTGTAAAGCATCAGTAGTTACAACATGTCCTGGAATTCGAACATGTTTCGAAGTATGATAAATATAAATCAATATGTTTATTTTCAAAATGATCTATATTTTTGATTTCAGTATCGTGAAAAACGTTTTAAAATCAATGTTCCACATCGATTTGTTGCACATACATATCGATTATTTACTTTTTGTGATCATTGTGGATCACTTTTATGGGGAGCTTGGAATCAAGGAATGCAATGTAGAGGTAAGTACATTATTTCTTTTTTGTATATTTATCTAATGAATGAATTCATATTTTAGAATGCAAATTAAATGTCCATAAACGTTGTACACGTAATGTTGCCAATGATTGTGGTTTAGATAAGAAAAAACTTGCATCAGTTCTTGCTGTTCTTAATATAAATACTGAACCACAGAAAATGGTAAATTTTATTTATTATATTTCATAAATTATTCATTTTTATTTTTTTTCTATTAAATATTTATTTAGACTAATTCGCCAAGTGAACCAGATAGTATGTATTAAGTTTCGAAAAAAAAAATAGAAATGAAATAAGAGATTTTATTTCTTTTTTTAGCATCATCTGCAAGTCAAGCTTCTTCAACAACAGCAAAAAATACAACACCACCTCCAACATCATTCGAAGATATTTCAACAAAACGAAAACATTATAATACAATTAATGATTTTAATTTTATGAAAATGTTAGGAAAAGGATCGTTTGGAAAAGTATAGAATATCTGATTTTTATTTTTATAAAAAAACAATGAATTTCTTTTTCATTAAAGGTTATGTTAGGCGAACATAAAGTAACTGGTGAAGTCTTTGCTATAAAAGTGCTCAATAAAGATGCGATTATTCAAAATGATGATGTTGAATGTACAATGACTGAACGACGAATATTAGCTTTATCAACTCGACATCCATTTTTAACAGGACTTTATTGTAGTTTTCAAACAAAGGTTTTTTTAATTTAATTTTATAATATTATTGTTGAAATTAAACTATTTTTAGGAACGTTTATTTCTAATAATGGAATATGTTAATGGTGGAGATTTAATGTTTCAAATTCAACGTTCACGAAAATTTGATGAAGTACGTGCACGTTTCTATGCATCGGAAGTAACATTAGCATTAATGTTTTTACATCGACATGGTGTTATTTATCGGTATAGTCAAACTCTTCTTTTTCATATATATATAAGAATATTGTCTTTTTTCTTCAACAGTGATCTCAAACTCGACAACATTCTACTTGACGCCGAAGGACATTGTAAAATTGCTGAGTAAGTGTTTGTTTTTTTTTAATTAATATTTAATGATTAGATACATAAAGTGTTTAGTTTTTTCCATCGCATATATAAATCGATAAGATATAAACATTTGTTGATTTGAGATTTAGTATATCTTGTAAAGGACAATTTCATTTTTAATTATCAAGAAAAAACAAAGGTCGAGTTTATTCGAGTTGAAAAATGACTTATAAATCGACATAATTATTAATAATACAAGTATTTTTCTTTCTTCATTCGATTCATTAACTATTTGATAAGAACATCTCGATCTTAAGATTAATATAGCAAAATAATAATTTCTATTTTAGTTTTGGTATGTGTAAAGAAGGTATATTTGATGGAAAATTAACATCAACATTTTGTGGTACACCTGGTATGATTATATTCTTTGTATTTCTTATTATAATCTTTCATTTTTCTATTAGATTATATTGCACCTGAAATTCTTCAAGAATTAGATTATTCATTTTCTGTTGATTGGTGGGCATTAGGTGTATTGATGTATGAAATGATGGCTGGACAACCGCCATTTGAAGCAGATGATGAAGATAGTTTATTTGAATCGATTCTACGCGATGAAGTACTCTATCCTGTTTGGTTATCGAAAGAAGCTGTTCATATTCTTAAATCAGTAAATAATATTTTGTTTTGTTTAGATTGTTTAATAATATTTTATATTTTAGTTTATGACTAAAAATCCAGCTAAACGTCTTGGTTGTGTTGCTGCACAAGGTGGTGAAGAAGCAATAAAACGTCATGCATTTTTTGCTGGAAAAATTGATTGGGAAGCATTAGATCAACGACAAATAAAACCACCTTTTAAACCAAAAGTGGTACGTTGAAAAATCTTTCATATTCTTATGTTTGTCGTCTATAAAATTCATTTATTCTAGGTTAATCCACGAGATACAAGTAATTTTGATAAAGATTTTACAAATATGCCTGTTGCATTTACACCAATGGAAGCTGAGATTGTTAAAGCAATAAATCAAGATGAATTTAAAGATTTTTCATATCAAAATGCTGATTGGCGTTGTTTAGAACGTGGTGAAGTACCAAAAGATGATGCGAATGATGGTCGACGTGCATTACGTGATGATTTATCTGTTAATTTAAAACAACCATTACCAATGACACCTATATTATCACATCAATCATCAACATATGAGGCAAATTCATCGACGATGACTGTTGTAAATACAGATCATACACCAATTCCACATTTAGAAACTAAACGTAATCCAACTTCAACATCATCTCAATCAAATTCCATATCATCATCATCACAATCATCGAATTCATCATCAACGACAAATGCTCAACAAAAATCAATGATATTCAATAAATCATCAAGTATAAATCGTTCAACAACAGATCAAACCGATATGTAACAAAAAAGAAATCTTACAAATCGCATAATTTTTGTTTGTTGTCATTTACACACACATACTCTCTATGAAATTCTAGTCATTTAATTGTTGTTTTTGTCTTTGTTCGTACAGATTTTATTTGTTTTCTTTCTTTCGAGTTAATTTTATTCTATTACCTATCTTCATTTTCTAGTCATTTTGCTGCTGCTGCCTTTTCTTTTCTCGGTTTTTATTTTCTTCGTGCAATTTTTGCTTGTTTGGCATATTTTGTTTTTTCACTAGATGTAGTAGAAAATACATGCACAAGTTTATTTTTATTTTGTTCTTTCTCTTGTTGTATTGTGTATATACCCATAATAATGTACACAAAATTTATAAGAATGTGTATATTGAATGGTTGTCTATTTATTTATTGTCGTCTATCTTTTATATTTTATAATACTTTATTTCTTTTGTTCTCTAAATAATTGAATAAATATATTTATCTGGAAAAGTGAATTAAAAATAAGTTTCAGTATTCGATTGAAGATAGACATGTGTTGATGTGATTAAACTTTAAAGTATTTTCTAGACTATTTAGAAGTTTTAATAATTGATGAGGAAATCACGCATTGACTGTCATTTTTCCTAGAGCTTTATATCAATATATATCTTACAGAACTATTTTGCTGTTATAAACACAGTTTTGATAATACTCGGATATATTTCAAAAAGAAAAAAATGTTTTACATTAATAACAATAATAATATATGAAAAAAGAATAAATAAAAATGAACGAACAATATTTATTTTAATAGAAAAATATTGAGCAGGAAATGTGTATCACATTAATTGAGAATGGACACAGATAAATCTGAATACTTTCTTTTACAAACTCTCATCATCATGTGAGGGTGGTGGTACATCATCAGATCCTGCTCCGCCTTGTCCATATAATTTTGTAATAATTGGTGTAACAATTTCTTCTAGTTGTTTCTTATGTTCTTTTAATTCATCGATTTCAGCAGCTTGATTTGATTCTAACCATTGAATTTGTTCTTCAACAGCTTTTTCAATTGTTTCTTTATCATCATTTGATAATTTTCCACCAAGTTTTTCTTTATCATTCAATTGAGTTTTTAATGAATAAGCATATCTTTAAAAAAGCAAAAATTATCATTCCGAGATAAATAAATAGAAGAATAACTTACGATTCAAGTTCATTTTTAGCATCAACACGTTCTTTTACTTTCTTATCTTCATCAGCAAATTGGTCTGAATCTTTTATCATACGTTCAATTTCTTCTGGTGATAATCGATTTGTATCTGCATTGATTACAATATTCTGTTTATTTCCTGTTCCTTTATCTTCAGCAGTAACTTTAAGAATACCATTAACATCAATTTCAAATGTAACTTCAATTTGTGGAACACCTCGTGGTGCTGGTGGTATTCCAGTTAAATCAAATTTTCCTAATGCATGATTATCTTTTGTCATTGGTCGTTCACCTTCGAATATGTTAATAGTAACTGCTGGTTGATTATCAACAGCTGTTGAAAAAACTTGACTTTTTCTTGTTGGAATAACTGAATTACGTGGAATTATTTTTGCCATTACACCACCAGCAGTTTCAATACCCATTGTTAATGGATTAATATCTATTATAGTTACAGAAGTTTGTTCTTCGCCTGATAAAACTCCAGCTTGTACAGCAGCACCATATGCAACAGCTTCATCAGGATTAATACCACGTGATGGTTCTTTACCATCAAAAAATTCCTTTACTAATTGTTGAACTTTAGGAATACGTGTTGAACCACCAACAAGAACAACTTCAGCAATATCATTCTTTGTCATACCAGCATCTTTTAAAGCTTGTTGTACTGGTTTCATTGTTGAACGAAATAAATCCATATTTAATTCTTCAAATTTTGCACGTGTTAATATTTCACTAAAATCTTCATTATTAAAGAATGATTCAATTTCAATTTTTGTTTGATGTTGAGATGATAATACTCGTTTAGCTTTTTCAACTTCACGTCGTAATTTTTGTACAGCACGCTTATCTTGTCGTACATCTTTACCAGTTTTCTTTTTAAATAATTTTATAAAATAATCGATAACACGTTGATCAAAATCTTCACCACCTAAATGTGTATCACCATTTGTTGCAATAACTTCAAATACACCATTATCAATTGTTAATAATGATACATCAAATGTACCACCACCCAAATCAAAAACAAGAATATTTTTTTCACCTTCCTTCTTATCTAAACCATAAGCAATTGCTGCAGCTGTTGGTTCATTGATAATACGGATTATATTCAAACCCGAAATTGTTCCAGCATCTTTTGTTGCTTGACGTTGTGCATCATTAAAATAAGCAGGAACAGTAACAACAGCATGTGTGACTTTCTTTCCAAGATAAGCTTCCTAGAACAATAATAACAAAAATGAAAATTCAATTAATAAGAAAGATATTAAATAAACTTACAGCTATTTCACGCATTTTACCAAGAACCATAGCTGAGATTTCTTCTGGTGTAAAATATTTTTCCTCTTTACCAGTATTAATTTGAATAATTGGTTTAGAATTTTTTTCTATAACTTTAAATGGAAAATGTTTTATATCTTGTTGTACATTTGAATCACTAAATGTTCGACCAATAAGTCGCTTAGCATCAAATACAGTATTTTCTGGATTCGATGTCAATTGATTTTTTGCTGCATCACCAATTAATCGTTCACCTTCAGATGTAAATGCAACATAAGATGGTGTTATTCGATTGCCTTGATCATTAGCAATAATTTCTACACGTCCATCTTTAAATATTCCAACACATGAATATGTTGTACCAAGATCAATACCAATTACAGTACCAATATCTTTCTTATCTTCAGCGGCAAAAGTAAATGTAATAGCAATAGTAGCGATGAGAAGAAGAGCTATGAATATCTTCATGTTTAACGAATGTATAATTTAATTTTGAATAAGAAAAGCTATGGAAATCTGACATATTTATGTGTGGAAATAAAATCAATTGCTGAAGCAATCTGTACGTGTTTCTTCTTTAGGATGATGATTGACTATGCTGCATGCACCGGATTGGTCCAGCTATCTATGATAAGTGACATCATCATTCAATGTGGATAACCTATCAAATGATAATGAAAACAGTGACACCTATATGACACTAAGTTGAAGTAGAAAAAAAGTAGAATCATCTAGAGAAGATTTAATGGATTTTATATTTATTTTATTATGAAAATTCTAATAATTAAGTAATTATGTCGAAGTGTCATCAATAATTTCCATTTATTCTTGATTTTAAAACATTTTTACGTTTGGGATTTGCACTATGATAAGATTAACACCATGTGTAAATAACAGTAAGCTTTAAATGAAAGGTTACTATGATGAATACTTTGAATTCATCAAAAGTATGATATTGATATTATATAGATTTTTATCTAGATTGATCAATAGATATATAGAATTTGTACAAATATATAGGTCAAAATGCGAAGATTGATAACGTAAAATAATCGATTTAAGCTGTGTGTTATTTATAAAAACTACGATTACCATGGTTCTTCGTATATACAAAAAATATATAGATGATAAACTTTTTTATCATTCTCTTTTGATAATCATGCAGAAGATGAAATAAATGATAGATTTCTTTGGATTGAATAATATCATCAATTATATATCAATAAAATACCTAGAAGCTTTTTTCTCGTATATTACTTATTTTTATTTGAGAGTAGGTTATGCAAATTATAAACATTTGTTATATATTTTATTAATGAAAACATCACGATAATGATGTATTTTTTATATTAGAAATGAATAAAAAATTCTTCTTGATATGTTTTACATATGTTTCTAACAGTAATTAATTGATTTCTTTATATTTTTGTACTATAAGAATAAAACGATATTTACATCCAACTTCCCACATGTACTTCTTTCTTTACTACAGAAATATACATCATCTTCGTTAATATAAATAATATATTATTTTACAAAACAATAATACAATAAACTACTCATTAGTTTGCACATCTTTTGTGTTAATAAATAGAAGAGGAAAATAATTTTTATGACTCTTCTATGTATATTGCAGTCATCCAGAAAAAGAGCTAATTACATGGTAATAAAATTGTCAAACACAATAAACTAGTAATGAATGTATGCAAAAACGATTTAAAAGAAGATATATCAATCAGTTGATAACAGAATTTGATTTCATGTGCATTCTGACAACTCAAAATGATATTAATTATTCTCTATTTCTATTTATTAATTGCTCTAACGATTATAAATGAGTAAAGAAATATGAATCTTGTGAAAACTAATCCAGGATAAATGATAAACATATTAAAAAAACCAAAGAGAAAATAAATATTCAATTAATATTCTTATCAAAAAATCCGACATAAATGTCGAGATATATTCTTATCATTTTGAAAGCAACGTGTAGGAATGTACAAAACAATACTTTTTAATATAGTTGTACTCTCTATCGTATTTTTTTATTATAAATGAATGTAAAGACTCATAGAGATTAATTTTAATATATCTTTTAATAATTTTGATTTCTTATCATGTTTTCAATAGGTACAATAATTTTTGTCAATGATCGAATTTCTTATGTAAGACGACACATATTGATTTCAAGGTTACTAATAGTTGAATACAAAAATATGTGCTCTCGCCTCTCTCTCTTTTTTTATATGTGTCAAATGAAATAATCAGAAGTAAAGAAAAGAGACAGACCGAAAAGAAAATATAAAGCCTCTGTTTCATCCTAACTGACATACAGTGTATGCATTTTTTGTGACCCTGCTGCTATAGAATGGTTGCATACATTCTTTTTTTTTTTACTCTGGAAAGACAAGAATGGCATAAGGATAGAGAGAGAAAAAGAGCATGTAATACTCAGTAATGTTATCTTGAGAGAAAGAAAAAATATTTCCTCTCTCAATCTGTGTCTATATACGATGAATAGAAGAAAGTAGAAAAAAGGAAAGAACATAATACCATGTTACTTCTTCTTCTTTGTTTATGACATTAAATAATAAGGGAGTGTGCGTGTTTATGCTTATATCGAGATAACGATATATATATATATAAAAGTATTTTTTTTTAGAAATTTTTAGTTTAATATCTAAAAATGGCCACTGAAAAGTCGGTAGTACTTGTTGATGGTCAAGCCCCACCTCGTTTTATTCCATCAACACGCTTCACACTAGCATTACTCGTCTTTTTTGCTTTTATCGTTCAATATTCTCAGCGTGTAAATTTACCAATTGCTATTGTATGTATGGTTAATCGTACGAAACCAATTGACAATAGTCGTATATTATTTTCAAATCATACAGTAACACCAACATATCCTTCATCAAGGTATATAATTGATCAATCAACAACAATAAAACCTATCAGTGCACCTATAGAAAAAGGTGGTATGTTTGAAGAGAAACAATTTTTTTGGACTGAGTTACACCAACAAATTCTTCTCGGTGGATATTGGGCTGGCTATATCTTTACTCAGGTACCAGGTGAATATAAAAATATTGTTTTTTTCTTTACATAATAATCTATATGTAAATTTTGATAATTAGGTGGATGGTTAGCAACAAGTATAGGTGCTAAATGGGTTTATGCAGGTTCTCTTGGTACTAGTTCATTAGCTACATTAGCTTTAACAATTATGTATATGATGTCAAGTACACAATTTATTCTTATACTTATTCTTCGATTTATAATTGGTCTTGCTCATGGTGTACTTTTTCCAGCAACAGTTGCTCTTTGGTCCCTATGGGCTGTTCCACAAGAAAGAAGTACACTGGCATCAATTGGTTTTTGTGGTACACATCTTGGAACATCGTTAACAATGTTGACTGGTGGAATATTCTGTCGATATTTAGCTTCAGGCTGGATGTATCTATTTTTTGTCTCGAGTCTTCTTGGTTTTATATGGTTTATATTGTGGGTGACATTGACAGCCGATGCACCAAATCATCATAAAACAATTAGTGCTCATGAACGAGAATATATATGTAAGTTAACTGGTAGTACTGGAAAGAAACGTACCATGTCATTGGCATCAATACCATGGAAAAATATTGTAACATCAAAACCATTAAATGCTTTAATGATAACACATATTGCAAATTTATTTGGTTTATTTTTCTTTTTAACAAATTTTGGTAAAATTCTCAATCAACTTTTACGTATCTCACCACAAAATACTGGTTATATATTAGCATTTGGATTTTTTCTTACACTATTAAGTAGTTTATCATCAGGTAATTAAAAACAACTATATAAAAATTGTTTGCCTGTTATATAAAAAACAAAACAATTCTTTTTATAGGTATTGCAACTGATCATCTTGTTCGTGCAAATATATTGACATTAACAAGTGCAAGAAAATTATTTAATTCATTAACATCATTTCTACCTGCTTTATGCATGGTATCACTTTGTTTTTGCGATCAATCTCAACAGGTACTAGGTGTTATTACTGTTCTTATTTTTCTTGCAAGTTCTGGTAAGATTTCATATATATATTAATTTGATTTATTGAAATATATGTTTATTTATCTTACAGGTCTTGGTTATGGTAGTGGTTATATCGTAAATTTTGCAGATATTGTTCCTGCTTATTCCGGTGTTATATTTGGTATTGCTAATACATTTGCATCTTTAGCTGGTTTAATTGGAAATATAGTTGCTGGAATGATTGTTAAAGAACCAATATTAGAACAATGGAGAAAATTGTATATTATGTTTGGTATTGTTTATGTTATTGGTGGTGTAGTTTATCTTCTATTTGGTTCAGCTATACCAAGAAAATGGGCGAAATTTCAAGCAGTTGATAATAGTGCTAAACAAGAAGAAAAATTACATGATGAAGAAGCAATGCCTATGAATGAAAAAATTTGAATGAACGATCATTTTTCTTCTTTTTTCCTATCCTTTTAGTTTAAAATCTTCCGTCCAACGTTATTATTTTAAATATCCTTTAGATTTAGTTAATTAATCTCGAGAATGATCCAACTTTGTTTTTTATCTCTATTTAGTGATAAAAAAAAATATTTTTTACATGAATTTATCACATGGTGTAATGTCAAGAATGATTTCTTTTTCCTCGTTTTGTTTTTGTTTAATTATTGTTTAACATTACCAATAAAATTGATGCAAGAAAATAAAACCTCGACCTTTTTGATATACTACTCTTATAGTGTTTTACTATAGAGATAAGGTATATTTGCACTGATAATCGAGTCTTTTGTTTTTGAATATAGGTTTCATACTCGTAAATATGTTTTTTTTAAGGATCAACAAAGACTGTTATATCTTATGAGAAATATTGACATATGGCTGATAAAAAGTAATTTTAACGTAAATATTTGCTCTGAATAGATGAAAACAAATCCGTTTAATTTATTATTTTATAAAAAAATATTTGTTATGATTTCAAAAACTTTATTATTAAAAGACGTAAATATTAAATTTTTTTGTAATTATATCTTTTAAACTATTTTGTCAATTTCAAAAAGTATGTCGGATGAAACTGGATATAACTTGATTTTTATTATATAGAAGTATTAGATGATTGTGCAAATATTTTAAATCGTACGATGAAAATTTTTTTGCCTACATTTCGAATTCGTGTGAAAATGTCGTTTATTTTAGTTATGTATTATTGATTCGATTTCTAGCAGTTTTTCATAATTCTACATAATTTAGTATGACATGTGACAAATAGATTCGTCACAACTTAATGGTTTAATCGTTTAAATTAAAGAGACAATACGCAATGATGATGTCGATAACAATTTGTGAGGCATGATTGCAAAAAGATGAATGTAAACGATTTGTACGATCTCTATCTTTTCTTACTATTTATTATTTATCATTTTCATCTGAAATAATCCTCTTATGACAATCTCTTCGAGATAAATTAAATCAAAATTGCTGAAAAGAGTATACCGAATTAATATAATCATATCTAAAACTTCCGGCATCGTCAATAGAGTAATTTTTAAAATTACTAATGGTATTTATAGATATTTGTTATAAATTGCAAGTATGCGTTTGTTAGTATATTGATTTGAATAAAATAAAAAATGTCTTTCATTCTAGTGTAATACTATTTACTTCGGGATGTATTTTCAGCTGCTGCCTTGACAGACATGATTTTATACACATCATATTGTCTCGCTCATTCCAAATTTAACATATATATGATAGACTCAAATATCAATCGAAACTAAAACTTACTATTTATGCACATGCACTTATTATTTTATATTTCCATTTAAAACTTCAGATAGAGATTAATTGTCTTGAGTGTATGATGTAGAAAAAAAGGAAACATCGTTTACTATCATTATATATTATATAACCAAGTGTTTAGTAGCAAGAAATGATCAAAGTATAATGTAATAATTCTTTTATATTCGCTCAGTAGAGAAGATGTTCAAGTACCACTACATTCTAATTTAATATATTCAAAACATAAATTAGATTTTTCCTTTTATCTAACGACGCAATATATAGCGATGATTAAAGATATTTTTTTTCTTGAAATCTTGCTTATAATAACCATATCTGTAGTTACTCGACAGTTAGATATGCGGTTTATTTTGATTGTAGAAATACATATTCAACAAAGTAATCATTTATCTTGAGAATATTTGCGTGAGAATGTGGGTGTATAGTAGTATCACATGTGTTTGTCACCATTACTCTCTTTCTTTCTTCCCATAAGATAATTAATAGTATCATAAACTCATATGCAGCTGACAAAATTTTTCAATAACAACTACTCATTGAAAAGATAATTATCGAAAAACAAAAACAACTCATGTTTTCATACTAGTCAATATTACAAAGTCGTTTTTATTAGGACAATATTGATGAGATAGTCAATTGCTGTATTAAACGTAAACAAAGAACGATGTTGATCACTTCAGAAAGATCAGAGACTCTCCAAAAACAACAAATCTAACAATAGTTTCTTTAAATTTTCTTTTATTAAAAGACAAGTAATTTCAACTTGAAAAAAAACTTACATTAAGTTTTCTTATAAAATTCACTGTCAACACATGTATCATCAAGATTTGTTATTGTCTTAACTGTTTCTAATGATGTTCGTCTTTGCCATAATCGATGTATAACTTCAAATTCTTGTATATGTCGTCGTTTATTATAAAAACAACAACATAATTTTCTATAAAACCATATTTGATAAAATTCTCGCACATAAAAATCATTTGGTAGAACATAAATCATATATGTTAATATTTGTGGTGCATAGAGAAGAAAAATAAATCCAATATGTAAACGAATTATAAATGTTGATGAATTAAATAAATTAAAATCAATTATATAACGATATAAACCATGTAAAAATATACATAATATAATAAATAATGATGGTACCATATAATTTTGATAAGCAAATATTCGTTGAATGAAATTTTCTTTTACTTTTATTGATAGAATACGTATTATACATATTAAATGAATAAAACATGGAAAGATTATACAAAAGAAAAACATAATGTTTGACCATGGTTTATATGTATATTTATCATATACACAATAGAGATTATTCGATTGATCAGTTATTAAATAACGTGAAAATATTTTATCAAGATTTGATATTGAAACAATAAGAAATATGAATAATGAAATAAATAAAGATGATTTACGTGAACGAAATTTATCAAAATTGAAACATTTTATTAAAATATTTTCAATTGCAATAGCAGCACTTATTAAAGTACTTGTATAAACCATATTAAGAGATAAATATGGATATCCATGACATGCCCATAAACGAAATATATATTTATCATAATAAATAGCAGTTAGAACGTTTGTTAAAATTAAAATCATTAACAATAAACTACATATAGAATAGATAATTAGATAAATTCCAAATGTTGTATATCGAATACGATCACGAATAAATGTCATCAATGCAAAGATATTATTTAATAATCCAATTAGAGCCAAAATAATGAAAATCCATATATACATATGCCATAATGATGGAAGATCATGATGTGTTGCTCCAATTATAGGAAGAATTAATGCATTGGAATGAATAGTATACTGATCAGTAAAATAGTTTTCTTTAGGATAAATACAAAAACCGAATAGACATCGATTTCCATTTTGACAGTGACTACTGTTTAAACACAACATTATTGATTAAAGTAAAAAGTATAATTACAATCTTTTATATATATAT
The DNA here is from genome assembly GCA_905250115.1 of Adineta steineri. Taxonomy (NCBI): domain Eukaryota; kingdom Metazoa; phylum Rotifera; class Eurotatoria; order Adinetida; family Adinetidae; genus Adineta; species Adineta steineri. The sequence goes on along the minus strand of CAJNOI010000061.1, from coordinate 181,765 downwards.
ATACATTCAAATGACGTAAATCGATTTTCTAAATGTATTATTTGCATATTTTCGAGATAGGACATAATATATTAATTTTCGATTTCCATTGCATTTTCAAGTACAATCTAATCAATCATGTAATATACGACTTCCAACTATAATTACCAATAAATGTATTTATTTAAGAATATTATAGACTATTTTTGTCATATGCGTCTATGTATTTCTTTTTAAGTATTTTCGACTCTTTAATATCAGGTGAGTCAGAAAGATTTTCGTCGCAAATGTATAATCAGCCGAATATATACATATATTTATGAGGAGGTTTGAAGTGAAATCATATGAAAATATTTTTTAATAATCTTGATTTATTCACAAAAGTATTCTTAAATTAATTTATTGTTTTCGAAAATAAAACAGTTTATTAGGACATATCATATTTGTTATATAAGTAAGCGATGTTTATTAAACTAGATTTTCAAAGTAATTTACGTAGACAATATTTTGCTGTATTAGAATATTTGTACTATTAACATTTATTGTATAAACATCTGTTGATATATGTATGAGATTATCTTTATCAAAGATTCAAATACCAATGGCATGATAATGATTCTTAGTTTTTTGGAAAGAATTTATATTGATTTAAATAAATATTTGTAGAAAATTGAAATAATATTAGTTATTTATACATTGAACATTATTAATGAAAGCATACTTCCATCTGATGATTAGCTGGTTGTTGCTTAATTTTATTTTAATAATCAAATACGAGATGCCAGCAATGATACATTTTTATTTAAGTAGAAAAGTACAACGCTGTATTTCTTCTGATAAATCATATATTTTATTTCAAGAATATCGTCACTAATGATATATATTTACAATGGAATGCAGTAAAACTGTTGTTAGCTGTACTCATTCTTTGTGTCAATCATGCGATGTAAACATTGTGTTTAAAGTACTTTTTATGTTTCAATTAACTTATTTATTCCAGGTTTAATAATTAAAATCTTATTTCACGTATAAAAGTAGTTGTTAAATCATGTACTGAGTTTTATTTTTTTATACTGTTATTATAAGATGGAAAGTGAAGACATTTTCTTTATTATCATTGGTATACTTTATATTCTTATTCTTCTAATCACAGCTTTATTCTCATCAATTATTGTATTTATTATCATTTCTCATTGGTATTCGCATTGTCGATCAATCTCAAATCTTCTCATTTGTAATTCTTGTACTGCTTTTCTTATTTTTGTTCTTAGTATTGCTATTCAAATACCAGATGTATTTCAAACTAATCAAAAAGAAAACAATTATTCAAACACAACATTTTGTAGATTTCGTGCTTGTTTCTATTTATTTTGTTGTATTGTAAAAATATTGTCTTATCTTATTCAAGCAATTTCACGCTATTTTATAATTGTTCTTCATAGACATCGGCAACTTTTAACATATCGTACCAACATCATAATGATCATATTTAATTGGACATTTGGTATAATTATAGCATGTAGTTTCTTGATCTCACCAATAGGTTTTCAATATGAATCTGAATCTCATTTATGTGTTTTAACTAGTAAAGTATTTCATACATCATTTACATTAATGGCAGTTGCATTTGTAATTCCTGTAAATATTATTATTGTTCTTTATGCTCTTATTTTGAAACATACGACACATACAAATCGTGTTCAACCAAGTACTATTACAAGAAAAAATAATAAACGAAATCTGAAAGTATATCGAAATATTCTAATGCTATTGGGTATTGTACTAATTGGTGGAACACCATATCTTTTATGTATTCTAATTAATAAATTCAGTGCAACTCCATGGCCATTATATTCAATATCCATATTATTTATCATGCTATCAGCTGTTGTTGAATCGATCACAATATTTCTTACTAACAAAGATGTCAAAAGAATCGTTTATGCTAAGATTAATGTTTTTCAAACAGAAGAAATGCAAACATTCACGATAACTCAGATACCAACGATAACAATAAATGCATAGTTATCAAGACTAGATTTTCTTATTTATCTACAATAATGATTGTTGTATTTGTTTTGTAAAAATAAAATTCGTTGCTTTTTTCATTGTATGAACATTATTGTAAAAGATTGCATGACACTTTTTTAAATGAAAGATTTGAAGAAATGGTGCAAAAATCAAAACGGAAGAAATTGAGATTTTATGAAAGTGTACTTCAAATTCCATTTAAAATTAATAGAATATTGTTTTCTCAAATAAATATCATGAAACTTCAATATAAATATTATATATTAAAGATGCCTTGTTCAATTCTATTATATTCAAACAATTAAAAAGTATGATCAGAAGTATTTTTTCTGATACCTGCATAAGCATAGTAAAGAAAAAGTATAATTGTAGTTTAAGAATAAAATTTGCATATAATCATGAACAATATGTGAGAATATTATTTCACCCATTGAAATTCATATTTATACTATAAATGATATTGTAATATATAATCTTAATATCAATGTTGTTTAATGAAACATAAGTGATTGAATCAATTCATCAGCTATTTCATTCACATCGCCTTCGAGTTTAATAACGCTTTGAATCTTTTTGATACATTCGTTTGTAGCATTCGATACATCGAAGAATTTTATAAAGTTCATTGAATTTTTTTTTGTAAGGAATAATTCTATGGCTGATGAATTAGTTTACTTCCTAATAATTATAATCCCGTTTTGAAAGGAATAAAAGTAGGTAGTAAAACGAAATGAAAGAAAGTGGATATGACATCGAACATATTTTTGAGGTAATTAGTGCTTTATGTTACACGTAAAAAATGAATAAAGATAAAAATGACATATTAACACGTGATAGTAGAGGCTTTTTTTTGATATTGACGAGGGAAAAGATTAGCAAAATCAATGGGTATTGATATGAAATATAGAAACAAAAAGCTAAAACGGAAGTGATTTTGATAAAAATTTGTTTTTTTGTTAATATCGCGTTTCTTTGATCGTTTTAAACTACTGCATATATATCAATCACTATCCTTAACTGAGTCATATAAAATGTAATTAAACGCATTGTTTGCGAATATTTATGACGGATATTTCTCCATTGCGTATATAAAATAATTTCAACAATCAATTCGAAGGTTAGTGTTTCTCTGAATAAATAAATTTATTTTGATTAAGATTAATCTCGAATACAATGTACTTATCTCGAATTTATGAGAGAGTACATGTCATAAAAAAAAATTTTTTCTTTTAGTAAATAACAATATTATATCATTAACGATGTGCATATACAACGTGACATCAATTTAATAAGAAAAAATATCGATACTAAGCATGATAGTAGACGACTATGCACAATAGGTATAACACACCGACTAGAACATGGTTGACACGGGTCGATGAACAACATGCTTACACGCATCGTTAAAATGTATTTCATAGTATGAAATGAAAAGCGAAGGCGTTATTGTATGATTAATATGACTGAATTCATGTCATCAACAAGATATCATTAATATTTATCAAACAAATATAAACACTACTGAGATTTCTTTAATTTAAATCTATTTTTAATGTTGATATGAATAATTACAAGTTAAGATGTTATCATAGTATATTATTTATCCGTTGATTATAAAGACAATATGATAATGTTTGAATAGATTTTAAATTTGAAGTAATGTATGTTTAGTATATTAACAATCGTTATTGACACATTAAAATTGATGAAGATAAAATCTTTGTTTTTAATTCGTATTCTTTTATTTTAGAATTTTATTTGAATAATCTAACAATAAGTCCGGATATGAAGGTAAATATTTAATATAATCAATATTTTATTCTATAAATTTTAAAAAATGATATAGGTAAATAGTCTAACATATAAATTCACATCTCTACCTTCACAACTACCAATCCTGTATTTAAAACTACTTTTACGATTATTCTTACGCCGTTTATTTCCTGCAATATTATTGATTGTCAGTCTTTATTTTTTCACTGCTAATACCAAAAAAAAAGAGTATGAACAATCTACTCAACCTACGATTACAACTACCGTCTGTCTTAGCGATTGTGATTTTATACCATCAACTGATGAATTTATTCGTACATATACTCCGAAGACATTACTTGGAACTAAAAATGATACAACTCGTGTTGAACCAACAGTTGAACGAATTCGTCTTCTTTTGGAAAAAATTCGATCAAAAGAAGACAAGTATCAATCAATTTTAAATACATTCGATGTTTTCAATATGACAAATCCTAACATATCATTTAAACCATATTTATTTGGAAGTAATGTAGATGAAATAAAAATATTATACAATCGTTATATTAAATTAATGAATGATAATAAAACGATTCAAATTGATGAAACATTTATTGATTATTTAAGAAAAATTTCAAGTTATTTATCTGATAGTTTAAAAAATCAAAGAACCTATACAGTAAATGAAAAACAAATTTTTGTAGTTTTTACTCTTTTTCTTTTTCAATTAGTTTCCTGTTAAATGTTCTCGTAAACCAGTTTTTGTTCTGGCTTCCGATGGAGGTTTTTTTGATGGTCTTCAAGGTACTATTCATACATTAGATACCTTTTGGCCTAATTATACAATTATCGTTTATGATATGGGCTATTCACCTGCACAAAAAAACTTAGTATGAAATTTTATTAATTTAGTTTCTACTAAATGATTTTTTGTTATTTTTAATTAGCTTAAAACAAAATGTAAACAATGTACAGTTATCCAGTTTCCATTTGCTTCTATTGAAAAAGTTGCACCACATATTCGTACTTTAGGCAATTATGCATTTAAACCATTTGTTGTTCAGGTTAGGATTTATAAATATTTTATTGTAATTATTTACTGATAAAAGTCATCGAGATAGACTCATGGTATATCGAAGTTCGACAATAGAATTCTAGCATTAGATAACATCCATTAGAAGCTTTATCAGTGTTTTATTTAGGTTTTTCATTTCGAGAGTGCGACAGCTATTTCCGGGAGGGCGAAAACCTAATTTCTGGGGGGCAAATACATAGTATAAGCACAAAAATTGCAATTTTTGGGAGGGCAAAATCGTTCTCCGAGAGGGCGCCGCCATCACTGCCCTTCCTCTAGATAAATCACTGAGCTTTATCTAATGATTATATAAAAGTTAGATGAAGATATCAGTGACTTATACATCGTTATATATCACAGAAGAAAAAACAGATGTTTCAATCGTAAAATATGATGAGATTTTAGAAGTATCAAAGTTTCTTGTTTTTTATCCATGTTATTAATCATTACTAACAAAAAACATGTTGATAAATTTCTCATTTTCAATCCAGATAATCTTTAATATAATTCGAAAAAATTTTTACTAGCAACTTGTTTTTTGTTAGAAAAACGAAGATTCTGAAATATTAGAATAGTTTTTTTTTGAAATTTCAATCATAATCAATCGTTTCATAAACTCATTTTTCCTATGTGGATATATGATATTAATTAATGAAAATTTACATAGGATGCTCTTCGTCGTTATGGGCAAATTATTTATGGTGATTCATCAGCTCGTTTTAATCATAATTCATTCGATCCAGTTTTACACGACAATTACATTCGTGGTTTTGCTGCTCGTGAATTACCTGGTCATTTTTTACCTTGTTATACTCGAAGTGGTGCTTTTAGTTATTTTAATCAATCATATACTAACTATGATGATATATATATGGCTGAAGCAAATTTCTTAGTTGTTACAGATACATTTTTAACACGTCTAATTATGAAAGCATGGTTAATGTGTGCACTTGATACAGATTGTTTAATTACTGAGAGTACAAAAGCACTGTGTAGTAGAACATCTGCTGGAGTACATCGATATGATCAAAGTGCAATGGTAATTATTTTAACACATTTCTTCTTTCAAGGTAATAGATTAGGATGGTTAAATGGAAATGCTAACGATCCAACACCGTATGATATGTTTACAAGTGTCATAAAACATTTAGGTGATATTAAACGTGGTGAACGTGAGCCAAATTATCTACCAGAAAAAAAGATACCATAGAAATTTACATTAATTATTTTCTATTCTCGCAACCTATAATAACAAAATAATGATTTGTTTTTTTGATTATATAGATATTTTATTTATTTTTTATCATTTTTGTTATTGTATATAAAATCTTAATTAATATTCTTTTGATTGTATAATGAACAAATTGTTTTATCAAACGCAATTCTCGAATCGCAGTGATCAATATTAAAATTAAGTAGTAAATGTATAACTTGAAAATATTTCTTCTCAAATGTTTTGTATAGTAGTACAGAACAATTGTAATATAATTGTGAAAGTGCTTTGATTACAAAGACTAGACAATATTTTGCAGCACAATCGAATGAAAACAAAACATTTCACACTCTCCAGACAGGAAGAATGCCCAATTCAAATGATAATAACTATGATTATCGATGAGAGTAAAGCTGTGATAATAATGAACATAATACAAATCATTTTCAGAGAAATAACTGTCTCATATCTGTGACAACTTTTGATAAGGGAGATACTATTTAAGGGTTAGGCTATGTATTTTTATTTCAAGTATCAAGAATCACAGCTAAATTGTATTTTCATCATTCTTTATATACTGTGAAAGATGGAAGTTCACATACTAGAAAAGCATAGAATCAAAAGACAAGTTTAATAGAGAACAACGATTCTTGTCATGCCATAAAAGTTAGGTAGATGTACGACATAAGAACAAACTGAAAATGTGATTTCTAAATGCAAAACAAGGCATTGCGGTTATTTCTCTCAAGATTAGGTAACGGATTGTTACAACATCTTGCTGCAATCTACTCTGACTATTTTTTCCTAAACATTATCGAATAGATCAAATGTTGTTAATCAAACAGTATGAAACATAACAATTTGAAGATAAGTTTGAGGAAATTAGTTTAGTGTCAACTTTGACATAATATATCATATAGAAAAAAAAGAAAAATCTCGTATTTCTGTTTGTGTTATGCAAGAGACGACATAATTTATGCAATGTATTAACTTTAACGATGGATAGGATCACACGACTAATACAAAACATTTGAATATCTATAAAAAAATAGAATACTTTTCATCTATAAATACTGATGAAAATAATATTGACTGCTGGTTACAAAAATTTAGTTTCATCTTTTAAAATATTGATATTCCTTTCATGTATAAGTATTTTTCTTAGATCTGTTCCTTTTTATTGTGCATCATAAAATAACCATTGATTTAAAACTTCTTGTACGTATCTCTATTTATTTTTTTTTCAAAAGGCAAAAAAGAATCTTCACAATAAACACAACAAAAGAAAAGAAAAGAAGTCATGTATGTTTTACATACGTTTCCTCTTGTGTATATTATTAATAATAAATGCAATGAAGAAGCAAACTGTAACTATGCCATGTGTGTGAGAAAGAAAAGAAAACAATATACTTTTTTTTGATATACTCGGATCTGATAAATATTTTTTTTGATTATATGCAGATCTGATGAATATTTTTTTTTGATTGTACTCAGATCTAATGAAAAATCTCTATCTGCACACGCATGCGAAAAAAAAGAGAGAAAAAAAAAAAAGAAGAATCAATGTTCGTTTTAAATTTAAACAAACCACATGTCATTTGCAATTTTGGAATCAAGAACCATTAATTTTGTTTTTATATCATCCATCGAAACATTTTCAATATTTTCAACAAAACCACCATTATCAGATCCTTGATCAAGATTATCATCAAAATCAAATGTACGTGATGCATATGCAGCTAAATGAGCGTAATGAATTGGTGCAGGAACTGATACTGCTTTTGAACAGCGAGCATCAGTATGACAGAGCTAAAGAATAAAACAAAATTATGATTGCATTTTTTAAATGATTCTATAATGTATTGTTACCCAATAAGTTAACTGTTGAATTTCATCACTTGTAAAACCAATTTCATCATGAAGAACATGATAAAGTGCTGGACGAGATGTTCCCATACTAAAAACAAAAAAACTCAATAGATATTTTTAAAAGAAAAAGAATATTCTTACAGTGCTGCTTGTGAACATAAATAAAAATCGAACTGAGACGGATGTGTGATTTGATGATCAACGACTGTTCCTGCTTCAACATTTTTTGTCATTTGTCCATCATAAACAAAAAATCGTGTATTGTGTCGTTTTTTTACAATAATAAACGTTAATTTTGGTTGTGCTCGATTAACATAAATAGCTTAAAGTAAAAAATAAAAGAAAATTAATTAATTAATTTTTTAAAGAAAATTCCTTTACTTCGGAATGCTTGTTTAATTTTAGCAACTTCATTGTCAAGTACTTTTTGATATTGACCATCATCAACACCATCACGATAAAAAACAATTTTATTTGGTAAACGATTTGCACATGAACGAGCAAATACTTGAAGTAAATCAATAATCATTGCATCCAAATCCTTGATAATTTCCATTGAACAACGGCCCAATTTTGGATATTCTAATATTAGAAAAGTAATGAAAAAAGAAAATTTATATTAAACTAACATACGTTCACAAAGACGTGCTGCATATAGAGAATTGGTTGGATCACGTGAACCAACAACAGCTGCAATGGATGGACGTTCAGCTGAACATGTTGTATGTGTTACCTAAAACAAAACGATTATTTTCTATCTAGTTTAGAGCACATCGGATTGAATCGTAATTCTACTGTAGTTAAATCAAAATGTAAAGATTAGTTTTTTTTGTATATTTTGTAGGAATGAATATCCTAGTTTTCTTTTCCATCATTAAAGTACTTACATCAGCTCCAAAAAACATGAAGAGATCTTCGTTTGATGGTCGACTTAAAGCTGCTTTAAGATTAACAATACCATTGATACATCCCATCTTTGCATTAATTTTTTGACTTAAATTTTGGACATCTTAAAAAACAAAATAATAAAGTTTTATCGAATAAAAAAATTCTTTCATCTCTATTTCTTACACATATCAAGTTTTCCAATATTTTTTTCCAATGATTGATAACTAACACATTGTGTAACTAAACCATAACGTTGATTACCACATTGTTTAACATAATCGTAAACATTGTCAAGGGTATTATTAAGTACAACAACGGTTAATTGCCAATGTTCTTTACTAGCATTAACTAATGTTTTTTCAATTTCTTCTTTAGTTGGAGGTTTAGCTATTGTTATTGGTTTAGATTTAATAAGTATGCCATAACGTTGTAATAACTAGAAAAACAAAAAAAAGGTATGTTATTTTTTCGAAAAATTAAATAAAATGCAATGTTATTACAGGTGGTAATTGTGTTTCAAAATCTTTCAATGTTTGAATAACATTTTCAGTTGGTTTCGAACCAAAATAAACCATTCCCCATTTACTAATATCACGTGTTGTATAAAAACGATTACGTATTGTCCATTTACCAAAATTAACACGTTCGGTTACATCGGAATTACCTTGACCACGATATTTAACTTCAGGTGGTGGTAAAATTCGTGCTTTTAACTGAAGCATTTCCTTTGTTTCAACTTTAATATTTAATTCTTTCAAGTACGGATCACTGTCAAATTGACGATTTTGAACAACATTCATGATTTGATTATAGCGTTGATCAGGTTTGATAACTGATTTTTTTGTTACTAATGCTCGTTGAACACTATCCAATGGTTTTAACGAACGTTCCCATGCAACAAGCTAAAGAAATGAATTTCGATAAATTTTATCTTTTAAATTTTTAAATAATATACTTTAACGAATTCCATAGGTAACCAATTAGCTCGCTTTTGAGTACCACTCATACCATCAATACATGGCAAGTGTGGATATTTCAATTTTTGATATTTTTCAGCAAAAAAATCTGCAACACTTATTTTTTCACCTAAGGATGCATCGCCAGCATCATCGCTAGCACCACGTACAAACATGATTTGATTAGCTGGTAAACCAAAACCACGTATACGATAACGAATATCACGACCTGTATGTAATGTTTCAACTAAAAAATAAATTTAAAAATAAGAAACAATTTTTTTGTCAAATATATTAACATACTTAGCATATTACGAACAATACGTTTAAAACCTTGCAATTCAATTTCACTTAAACCTTTTGTTATATCTTTACGAAGATATTTCGTTGCAAATTCAACAAAATTTAATGGCATATAAAAACAAGTAAATGCTAAATTGATATTTAATGTTGGGCCACCTTGTGTAAGAAAAAGTGCTTGATAAAAACCATTTGCCATACCACGACCGTCACCTAAAAAATGTCGACCATAGATTTTAGAATACTTAAGATTTTCTATATGCTTATTGACTTAAAAAGAAGAGAATTTGTCCAACATTAGAAATTTAATCATGAAAAGCTGAAGTGACTTTTAAAATTTTTCTATGAATAAATACTTACCAAGATCATCCAATTTTTGTTTGCGATCATAGAATTGATTTCTTATCGCAATAAGATCATTTCTTGCTCGTTGTTTAAAAAGTGTTTCAATAATTCGAATGGAATCTCTTGGTCGTATTGCAGTCTTTTTTTCAATAAAATCAAATATATCTCGAATTTTTTCTTGTCGTACGAGATTAAGAACTTGAAACTGGAATGTCTTCTCTTCATTATTGAGATTGAATGTTATTTGTAATGGTTTGGTAAAATCAGTTAATAATTCTCTTGTATAAATCGTTTTACCTTCATCATACCAAATAATCGGAAAATTTTTTTCACGTTTAGCTATACGTTGAACAGTTTCCCAACGTTCATCTTTTCGTGCTAAACGTGGTTTTTTATCACGTCCAATCATAAAAATTTCAATATCATATTGATTTATAATAGCATCGTCAACTTGAATACGAAAATGGTTTGTATATACATCAACTACTTTACCAGCTTTTCCGCCTTGATCAGGACGACGAATTGGTGTTAGAACAGCCGATTCAGGTACAGCAGAATGTAAATATGAACGTCGAGCTGTTGGCTGAGCACTTCGAGAACGGACAACCGGCTGTGCTACTGCAGAATTTAATGAAAGATTTTCCATTGCTTCGTGCAGTGTTGGATATGCACTTGATGAACGTTCTGGTGGAGTAGCAGCAATAGTTTCTGCTGCGGCTGTTGGTGCTTGTGGTGGAGCACCCCAAGCTGGTTTTTTTGGTCCAGCTGACGGCTTTGGACCACTAGTAGTGCTATTAGTAGCACTACTAGTAGTACTATTAGTAGCACCATTAGTAGTTATAGGTTCTGTACTTGGCTTCGTATCAACACGAGCTATTTATGAAAAAAGAAAATTTAATTTAAGAAAAAGAGTAATATGTTTTACCTTGCCGCTTTCCCCATGCAGACATTTTAACTAATGAGAGTGGATGAAAAATTTTTTTTTATGATTCTAGAAGCAAAATATGATGTATATATATATGAAATAAAGTGCGGTCGGAGGTTTCACTTTATCTATTCTAATAAGTAGAGAAAAAAGGAAAGGCGTAGTCACGACGTTTATAAACGAATGAAAAACATTTTACTCGCATAATGGGTATTAAATATCTGTTGTTTAGATATATATATACGTATATCTACAAGCAGAGAAAAAAAAAACAAAAATATCGAGAAAATTTTATTCTCCCGGTCTGGTCACATGTATTTACCCGCTACGGGATGCTTATTATGCATTGGGAGAACGAAAAGAAAAAAAAACAAATGACGAATGAAAATAACCCTCGGAGGGAAGAGGCGAAAAGTGACTGGGCTTTTTTACTTGAATGTAAACATATTTTAAAACATAGATTTTCTCTGTAAATTGGAAGAAAAATTATTATTTTAAGGCTTATAATACTAATACTCTAAATTATTTAATACACTCTGCTTACTTCAGCATTCTTAATGATATAAAATCGATACGATTGCTTGTCTAGTATAAATTGCTTATCTATATATATATATCTTGACGTCACATACTTGCCAATTATACCGACTAAATGAGCTTTTATTCGCTAATGCCTTTTGACAATGTTACTTTTGTATGTTGCTAACAGCGATCTGTTTTTATTTCAACTATCTGTCTGTATCATTTCTTTGATATAGGAAGTGTTTACTTACCAGCTGTATGACTCCTCTTTTTATTTGATCTTTTAATTTGTTTGAAGTTATCATCTTGTGTATTTCTAATGATTGATTTTTATTTCAAAGACGAAGTTTCTTCACTCACAGATAATCGCTAATTATGAAGAAGAATTTATTTAGAAAATATCAAATAATTCAAACGAATGTTTGCTAAAGATCTACAAAAAAAGGTTCAGATGTAAAGTCAATTTTTAGTTTTTTCTTCTACCTAGACACTGTTCAATTCAGATTTGATAGCGAGTGATTATACATGTTAAGCTCTACGTTCGAGAAATGGTGCATGAATAATAGTTATATTCTGAATCACTCATATTAAGAAAATCTTTCTTAGTTTTTGCATCATCATAAAGAGAAGTAATATAAGATCCAAGGAATAAAAATATTGCATTACAATGATGAAATAAACACTAGTTTTGATGTATTTTATTTTCGTTATTTGAAATGCAAATTTTCATCAAAATCACGTAATGAGTTTAATGAAAGTAAAATAGATAAAAGATACTGTCCGTTTCATTCTTTTACAGTTATTAGATCGAATTTCTTTTTTAAGATAGACAATACTTTTTTTAAGCATTTTTTCCATTGAAGATAAATGACAGAACAGAGACCACTCTTGGCAATATTTAAAGCAATACAAACACTTTGTTTTTATACATGAACGCGACCAACAAGGATTAATAAATAAAACACATTTGGGGCAGAGATCAAGCTAATTAGTGAACCGACAGTATCGGTGAGAATAAAATTTTTTCCTCCTCTAAAATACAATACCATAAGGTAATGTCGGCTAACATCTTTTGATATAAATTCGGAGAAACTAACACATGGCAGGTGTTAAACTTTTAAGTTAAATATATATATGAAGATATCTCTGGTTGCATCTTTTATGATAAAGATCGTTAAGTGTATATATATATATTGTGGAAGTGAAGTGTTACATCATTGTTTGTCTATAAAAATAAGATACATTCTATTTTGAGTGATCTGTTCTGTCAGTTATTTTCCAATTATGATTGATTGTTTTAAACGAATAAATGAATGAAACGTGTCATTAATTCGATGATTTAAATATATGAAATTTCACACTTTTTCCACTGAAAATATATTGTAAATGTATGATGTTTCGTTTTACTGAATTTGCTGAAAACAATGAAATACAATGTGAGAAAAAATGAAGCATTTTAATCAACTCAGAATTCTCCAAAAATGAGTACAAAAGATCAATAGTTCTGTAACAATACTTACAAAGAGAGCGAGAGTGGCACATATCTCATTTCTTTCTAAATTAGGAAATTAAAAAACGATATTTCATACAATATCACTGTCCACTTATCTCTGCATTTCATTCAATATAAACGCAATTATTTATATTATCGATTTTCTTCAATTCTAAACACATTCTGTTGATTTCGTAAGAGAAAAGATTCATAAAATTTTATTTTTATTGTTGATAACATTTCATGTTCATATTTTGCTCATCTAAAATATTTTATTTAAAAAAGTAACACAAAATAAACATTATTGATGAAAAACATCTTCTAGACAATGAAATCCTATTGAAATAACATATCATATGGTGAAGTATATTCAATATTAACATGATACTTTGCTGGATCTAATTTTTTGCGTTTAATTTGATTATATATTCTATTAAAAATTAAATCTTTTCATTCATGTATACTTTTAATTTAAAATTGTTCTATGAAAAGACTATAGAGTAATATTCGAGCAAAGTGAAGGTAATATTAATAATTAATTTGTAATTACATAAGATCTCATAAGTGAATAAATTTAAAGTTGGAAGAAGAAGAAACAGCTGCAGAAATCATCAATAATTATGGGAGTAGTAAGAGAATCTCTCAATCAAATACACATGCTTAAAATACAAGAGTTTTGTGTCTATTATTATATTGTCAATGAATATACTGTTTTCCATAAGATATTTAAACAAAAAAAAAATATATATATATATGGAAGTACTGAATCATCTCTTTTGTTGAACAATCAGTCAGGATCTTTCATTGTCAAGTATATTAAGTGTGAAAAAGAATGTGCGTGAGATTATGCAATTATATACGAAAGAACTTTGAAACTAACCGGTTGTCACTATTTGTCTGCCTCCTATAATATAGAAATCACTATTCTAATGTGAATTAGTATTTAAAAAATTATCTATAGTGTTGACAGGGATTTTATAAAATAGTCTCTTACAACTAATATAAAACTAGTCACTGATACTAATAGTAATTCAACGATTCTACGTCAAGAATAACAAAGACAAAAAGATTTATAATTTTGTTGTTACTTGTACTATAAAGAAACTAATTTATTGAGGTATAGAATATTAGTATTAGACATTAGATAAGATCAAGCTCTATGATCGACAGTTTTTAAGTTTTTACTATAATTACGTTTCTTTTATTGTTTTGTCAAGATATACAAAGTTTTTGAATACAATATACGCTAGAAAACGATATGATATCATTTATATAAATTAATAATTTATACCATTAAATATAAAATGAATCTGATATTCTAGTGTAAAGATGCTAGTTGAAATTTTTTTATTGCATAATAGTTCTATTCAATTATGCATATGTATGTTTCAGTCAGTATTACTTAGTAAGATTTTCAATGACATTATTTTATAATGATTTTTTAATCATTAAAAATATTCTTATCGATTCAAAAAAGCAAACCATACATATCTATTTGTCTCTTCCTACTCATTGAATCCAAATATGATCGAAAACAAAAATACAAGGTTTCAGTATCAAACTAATTGACGTACATGATTAATTTGAATTTTTGTTTTCTTCTTATCACTGAAAGTTCAATTCATTTTTTATCTTTCCACTTCATACTGTCCATATTTATATGATTGAATAGAAACAAAAAACAACATGTAAAATCAAACAATAAAATGTTCTTATCATTCCTTTGAAGATATTTTTTATTGTTCTTTTTATTAAATATGTTCATTCGAATAATTGTCACATGGGATTAGACATTGATCAAGTGATATTAAACGAACACGATCTTTAACTTGTAAACAAGTTATATGTTGAAATTGACATGGATTTGATATTGATGATTTATTAATACTTTTTGAATTTTTTCGACGTTTTCGTAATATTGAACCACATGATGAACTTCTTTTCTGTTTATTTAATATTATTGTTGAAAATAAATGTTCATAACGAATATCGCATCGTATTGCTTTATAAAATGAATAAAATTCTTTCGATGCTGATAAATTATGAAAACGTATTACGCCAAGTGTTTCTTGATCAGATAAACGAAATGTAATATGTTGTGCACGAGCTTGTTTAACATCACTAAAACCATTAATTGTATCTTCCCAGATTGGAAAACCAGAACCAATTTCAGCAATAATTAAAGATAAACGTGATTGACGTTTAGGATCAGTACCTGAATTAAGTAACCATACAGGTAAACCATGTTGAAATAATATCCAATCTTCAAGTTTAGCTAATCGATCAGCTGTTGTTATATATAATTCACATAAACAATGACAAGCAAATACTTGAGTACCAATACTTCGATAGGATGATTCAACTTTAAGAATATCATTTGCCGTAAGAACTGTTCGAGTAGATGATGATGATGACGAAAGAATTTGATGAGGAGTTTGTGAACGAGGATGTGTATTATTATCATAAATAGATGATGTTGGTAATGGTAATTGATTATGTATATTTTCATTTTCCATTTGATCTATTAATGATTTACGAGGAACTATATAAAAGAATAATGTTAAAATAGATTTTAATAATTTAACTTACTACGTAATAATGTTAATTTAATATCTTCATCTTTTAATGCTAATCGATCACAACTTTTTGCTCGTTTTTGTTGTTGTTCTTGTTCTTGAGAATTATTTAAGAGGATTGATTTTTTAAAGGTTGGTTCTTGTAATAAATCATTAAAACGTTTTTCAATTGTTTCTAATTCTTCACAACTAAGCCAACCTTCATCTTGATCTTGTTGTTTAATTAATTTATTGGATGATAGTTTTTGATTAATAATACGTGGTGTTATACGAGCAACAGGTGTTTGATTTGTTTGATATTGTTTTGGAACTTTAAGTGATTGCATAGAACGATAATTTGTATTATTAAACTTTGATAGATGAAATGATGAAGTTGCTGAACGAAGTGGTAAAAAAGTTGAAGATGATCGAGATGATTGAGATAAAGAATTATTATTATTATTATTATTATTATTATTCGTATTGTAGCAACTGTTTGATGAGGTAGAAGAGGCAGATGATGATGAAACCGCTGAATAGCGATCGGATGATAATGTTGTTGGCATTCTCTCTAATAGAAAGAAAGAGAAAGATAATCAATTCCGATCAAAAATGGTAATCAATGCAATATGTTGATGTACGTTTAGTTTATAAATTCAGTTGACAAGATGACATTGTCTAGAAATAAAATTAGAGTGAATGAAACTATTCAATAGTTTGCGTGCTTTAATATAAGTTAAAATAAAAGTATATTGTGCGTGTGTATAAAAGAATCTTGTATAATCATAAATACAATTGTCGATCGATGGACAATGTGTGAGTAGATTTGTTATTGTACTTCGCCTTCTCTTTCTCTGTCTCTCTGTCTCTCTCTCTCTCTGTCTCTGTCTCTCTCTCTCTCTCTTAATTGTTGTATAAAAAGACAAAGATGACCATTACTATTACTACTACTACTACAACGACGACGATGATTATTATCACAGGGCGTATGTGAGTCAACATACGACACAAATGTAGAGTGTCCGGTTGTGATGACAGAAAAAAAAGAGGAAAGAAAGAAAGAAAGAAAGAAAGTAGAGAAAAAAAATGAACATCAAGTATGCAATTCAGGAAATTTGTCCATCTATTTAAAGAGAAAGAAAAGACAATTAAATTTTTAATATAGGATCTTATTAGAATTATTAAATATAGTGCATTAAAAAGAAGAATCTAATTGTTAAATTCTTTTTTTTTTTGGTCAATTAAAATACATAAAATAATATCAAGAGACAACTTAATTACGGAATTTACACATGAATTATATTTGTTTGATTAAAAACAATAGATACATAAAGAAAAAAACAATGGCTTTAGGGTTAAATGATTTGTTTATAGCTATTTCCGATTTATTCTCCGCATTTATATCAAGTTTGGTAATAACATTTATAATTATATGTACGTAACATGACAACAATCGTATAATCTCATCATATTATTTCACCGACATTTTTTTTCTGTTAGGCTACTAAACAATTCATTAACGTTCATATATTTTACTCGAAGCATTTTCCTTTTTTTTTATGCTTGATTCAGAGAATAATATTGGTCTCTTCATTAGTACCCTTCGCTTCGCCACCCGCTGTGTTTGTCTGGACGTGCTCAACTATGCTTGTGCTACTTCTTGATTACGTACATATTTGCTGATTTAATACTTCTTTCCTCACTCTCTTCTCTATATTGTATCGTCTACAAATATATATATATATATGCACTTGAACCTTCTTTTTTTTATACCTACTTGTTGTGTAGTCATTTGAAGTATATATGATACAGCAGAGAAGACTGTTCTTATATTCATCTACTCACATGAATCTTTTAGTATTATATTAGTTTCTTCTCGATTACTATCAAAATGTGTGTCTTTTCTTCTTTCTTTCATCCAACACGATTACTTTATATACACATACATGATCACACATCGAACATATTTAGCATTTCATTCGTGATCTATTACGTATAATTCTGCTTTATAATGATTAAAAAATGAAGAAGAATGATATTGATACGATTGTGTCTCTTGTGACATAAAAGAGTGTATTAGAAAAATGCATAAACAGGGAAATGTATTATATAACTTAAATAGATAGTTACAAAATTTTACCATCTTCCAAGGATCAAATATCCCATGTGTATAGTATCATCATCATTATTACTATTATTGTCATCGATATTTGGCTTTTGTCGTTGTATTGATGATAGATGAACGTCAATAATGAACAAACAATTGATTGATGAAGAAGTAACTGACGTTGATAGAAAAAGTGTAGTAAAACAAATATCTATTGAATGATCACAAGTACTTACTTAATATATATATATATATATATTTGTATATTCTTGATATAATAGTCAATATTATTTCGTACTATCGAAATAATAAATTGACTAAACAAATTAGAAGACGAAGAAGAAAAAACTTCTTGATATCTATTTGATATTATAAAATGACATTTTACAGATCCTATTTATTCATATATGTTATGACAACTCAAGGATCAATATAATTCTGTTTTTTTATAAAATAAACATTGACTTGTAAATGAAGAAATAATTATTCATTTATCAAGGTTAAACATTTATGTTTAATTTTTAAATCTTATAAAAAGAAAACGTTACATAAAATAAAAAACAATAAGAAAATCTTATCAACTATAATTGTCTTTGCATTTGAAACAATGGGCATAACTTTCGATTCTTTTGTTATATATTCAATTCGATATAGACGTCCATTACCATCTTCACTAAATAATAAACTTCCATCTTTCATTTCAAGTATTCCAACAGGTCTACCAAATGTTTTTGGACCTTTAGAATCAATCATAAAACCTCGAAGAAATTCTTCATAATATCCTTTTGGACGATTATCATTTCCAAATGGAATAAAAACTAAATTAAAGCCAACACCTATATCACGATTCCATGAACCATGAAAAGCTGCAAATGCTCCATTTCGATAATAATTTGGAAATTGTTTTCCACGATAAAATTGCATACCAAGTACAGATGAATGAGATTGAAAAAGAACATCTGGTGTACGTGTGCGTTCAACTAAATCTGGTCGTTCACTTGAACCATTTAAAATACGACGACGTGGATCAATATTTTTTGATGAAAGATAAGCTACAAACAAATAAATAAACAACAATCGATTCAATAATCTTTTTTTTATTTTCATACCAAATGGCCAACCATAAAATTCATCTTTTTTTATTCGAGTAAAATAATCTGGAACAAGATCGTCACCAATATGATCACGTTCTTGTACAGTTACATATAGATCACCTGTTTTAGGATGAAAATCAATTCCAACTGGATTACGTAAACCCCATGCAAATGTTTCATTATTTGAACCATTTAATTTAGCAACTTGTACGGATGCTCGAGGTGGATATTCAATATCTACATTACTACCAGAACCAATTGTTACATATAATTGATCATTATTTGGTGATATTATTAAACTTCGAGTCCAATGATGTGAATTTTCATATGCCATAATAATTTCTCCAGTACCTTGAAGTCTTTTATCACTCATTTTATATGCATATCGACGAAGATCACCAGAATTAGCAACATAAAACCATCCCTTACAAAATATAAAAACAAAAAATAATAAATGATATAAAATATATATCATTTTTACATACTTTTATAAAAGCCATACCAAATGCATTGGATATTCCATTTGAGTCATCAGCAAAGACTGCTGTAGTATCATCATCAGTTAAAATTGATATTCGATTACCATGCATTTCTGTAACAAGTATATCACCTTTTGGAGTATAAATCATTTGTCTTGGTTCTTTTAAATTATCACGATAAATTGATACACGAAAATTTAAATCCGGAACAAATAATTTTGCATCGTTTGGAATAGGTACAATACTTGGGGCTTTTTGAGCTGATTCTGTATGATAAGGTGGAGGAAGATCATTGACAGTTATACGAATTGGTTTAGGTATAAAAAGTTTAACAGGAACAATTTGTACATTTTTTGTTATAGATAAACAAGGCGAAAAACCAAGTAGAAACAAAAAAATAAACATGATCGATTTGATATATATATCTATCTATCTTGTTATTTTAAATGATTTAAATCGAAACGATATATATATTAATCACATTAACAGAATGACAAGAAAAGTAAGTGTTTAATAAGTAAATGCTGATATAAAGGATTTCTCATTTTTAACTTCCTATGTTTGTTCTCATTTTATTTCTAGATAAATCATTAGTGAATAATCATTTATAATTAATTAATATATCGATCGCTCTAATTAAGAATTTTTTTAACAAGTAACTAGCGTCCTCTAGTTTTTCTCTGTCCAATATGATTAGAAAATTAGAAAAAAAAATAAAAAAATAAAAATAATAAATAAATATTTTATTTAAATCATATATATATTGATTCTTAATTTTTATTTGTTGTTATGAAGAACTTCATTGGAGTGGTTTAGATTTCTATCTTTCAAGATGGTTGCCATTTACAGAATGCGGCTACACAGAGGAAAAAAGTCAACAACAAAAACAAAAATTTTTATATCTGAGATATTTAAATCTAAATAGATTTTTTTTGTTGCTTTGTAGATTTGCATAGGCAATCAAGCCAATTATTTCAAATATAAAGCAAATGGCATCAATAACTCGTTTGTCATTAACATCATCGGCATTATGTCGTTTATTAATGAATCGTAATGCTGGTCTTATTCAACAACATTTACCTTCAATGATTATTCCGTCCGCTGCCCAACAACGAACAATTGCTACTACAGCTGTTCGTCGAGATATTGATTCAGCAGCTAAATACATTGGAGCTGGTGCTGCAACTGTCGGTGTAGCCGGTGCTGGTGCAGGTTAGTTATTTTTTGCTCTATAGATTATCAATGAATATATATATGTATGTATTTATAATTTTTCATAGGTATTGGAACAGTATTTGGTTCACTTGTCGTTGCCTATGCCAGAAATCCAAGTTTAAAACAACAACTCTTCTCATATGCCATCTTGGGATTTGCTTTGTCCGAAGCCATGGGTCTCTTCTGTCTGATGATGGCTTTTATGTTATTATTTGCCTTCTAGAACTTTGACTTTCTTTTTCTTCTTTCAACTAACTATATTTCCCGTGCGTACAAGAATATTTAGGTGATCTTTTTTTTCTGTACCCATCCTGATTCCATTCTATTTCACCAGTAGTCTATTGGTCTTGTTAGTCCTAGACATGTTTTTTCACCAAAGAAAAAAACAGTATCAGAATTATTTGTCTTCTTTCTCTTTTTTTTATGCTACACGTTGCTTTATTATCCTTGAAATAAATTTCAAAAAAAAAGAGACAGATAAGTAATTGTAACCATTCATTAATCGTTCTATAACACGATAGATCTAACATAAAATTAATGAAATAGTTAGATTGTATAGAAGTTATCTACAAGTAAAAATAAATTAATACGAAAAAAAAGTTTATTTTACGCGCTTGTAATATGTCAATATATCATTATGCGATCGATGTTTTACGAAAAAATATGAATGATTATAGTTTTATATATTCACAAGACATTTTTTCATCATTAAATTGTTGTTGTTGTTGTTATTCAAATTCGATACTAATTGAAGAGATTTTAACATGGATTATTATTTGTTCATTAATACTTCTTTTCTATAATACCATTAAATTATGTATTATAATTTTCATAATTCTTTCTATTATATATTGGATATGTAAACAAAGTAAAGTTTTGTATGTGTTGAAAGAATTCTATCAAAAACAATGCAACTCAAAATCTTTAAATAATCAAGAAAAGTTAAATAAAAATGTCAGTTTTTATATAAACATATATTATTTGAGAAAATATATTTGATTTTCAGATTAATTCTGATCAAACGAATTCGAGTAATACAAATATAAAAATGTTCTCAAATAAATAATTATTTTCGTTTAAGATCTTAATCTTAGTATTACATCTGACGATGATTATTTTGATGCTAATAGTAAATTTCATAGTTTCATATTTATTTTAATTATCTGTATGAATCTTAGATTGTGATGATATTGTTATCGAAACAATTGAAAAAACAGATAAAAATCTAAATGAGAAAAAAGCATCTCATCAATCGACAATTAAAAAATTATTTAGTACGATTTTTTGTTCTTGTCTTTCGTGTCAAAAGGATTCTGAGTATTGAATTCAGTTTCGTTCTTTTGTTATTACAGCGGAAAACATTCAAGATCAATTCATATCGAATAATTCAATTTCACAATCTGGTAAAATCTATAAATGAAAACCATAAAGTTTCTATTTTATTTATTAAGGTTATTATGGACCAATAAATACAATTTTATATAGTATAATTGAACGTTCAGAAAGTTCACCATTGATTCAACATGATAAATTTTCTACTGATGGTAAATATTTTTTTAATATTTTCCTTTCGAGAAAATAAAACTCTTTGAAGATATTATTGAACAAACGAATGATATTCGTCAAATGATTCAAGCATTACATAAAGATATTTTACAACTTAAAACAAATTCAAAGAAAGAAACAATGAATGATCTATCAATAGAAGAACAAACTATACTAAATATAGCTACAAAAAATTTAATTCAAGTAATCATATCGACTAGAATCGATAATAGATCGAGTGAAACAAGTAAATAGAATAGTTCATACTTAAGTTCTGTAGGTAAAGATAACTTTTTTTTTAGAACTGTTAAATAATGTTAAGAATAATAAATATAATGAAAATTCACATTCAGATATTGCTTTAAATGAAACAGAAAATTTACTGACAATGCATTTTCAACATCCTAATTGTGTAACTGTATTTACTATAAATTCTAGTATGCCACAAGTACCAACTAAAACAACTGTAATAGCTACTAGTGATGATGATGAAGACGAAAAATCATATGATGATTATACTGTAACATCACAACATTTTATAACTACTAATGAAGACTTTGAAAATATTCTTTCAAGAGATGAACGAATATCAAACAATGAATTATTTCTACAGGTAAAATTTGTTTCGAAAATCTTTTATTTACAAAAAACAACTCTTTCTTTATATTAGCAAGATTCAGTTATGTACAATAATGAACAATTAGATTGGCCTTATCATTCATCAAAACTAGATCCTTTTTCTAATACTATCCCATCTCATCTTCCTATTGCTCAATCTAATAATCGAGATTCATCATTTAAACAAATATTTCTCTCTCGTTTTCATCATCATCATCATCCAATAAATAATCTATCTACATTACAATCTTCATCAATTAATGCTTCGAATAATCTTTCATCTCATTTAACAACTTTAAATCATTCAAAACAACGAATATTTCGAGTTCGTAAAAGTCGAATTATTGTTTCATTCGATGATATTCAACAAGAAGATGATGGTAGAATTCATTTTCATTATTTTTTTAAAGCTATTATTTGTTTGTTTTACAGCTGGTACTACTGTCATTTATGATATATTACTAGATACTAATCATGCTCATTCTGATAATGAACAACAAACAAATGATTCAATTATATCACTTTTTCATTCGTTTAATTCAGCTATTCAAGAAAGTGAAATATTAATACCCAATAATCAATCATTCTATCGAGACCGTAGTGAAAGTGAAGATTCTTCATCGGAGATTAGCAATAGTTTATACAGTGTAACGAGTCAATATGTTTTTATATAAAACATTTTTTAATCGAATAAACAATTTAAATATGACATGCAACCTTTTATCACTAATAAGATTAAGTAAAGAGTCTTCTGTTATCATCAATGCACTCTTCATCATTGATATACTACTCAGTTACGATGAATAATAAATCAAAATTATACTGTTGAGTACATCAAAGAGTAGTTCTTCCATAAAGAACTATGTTGATCTTATCTATACTTATTCACAAGTCAAAATACTGTTCATTTTATATTTTTTATGTATATTGATAAGCTAGAGAAGTAGTGTTAGTACTATCCTCGATTTATCATTATAGTTGTGTCCATGTTATATATTCTCTTAACTAAAAATTCATCATCAATAATCAGAAATCTATATTCTGTGTCCTTCTATTATCATCATCATCATCAACCTTTGCATTGTACTTCTCGCACATCTATTCTACGGACATGTCAACATGTAAAAACGAACAGACAATATATGTACATATATTCTACTCCGTTCTTCTGTTTGTTCAAGCTTTATTGTTATCCCATATTGTCCAATCAATGTAAAGTGCATGAGCGCGATCGAATGAAGAAAGAAAAGAAAAGAGAAGAGAATGGCACATCATATCTTATACACATCCACTATTCTCTAGTTTACTTTTACTGAACAATGAATATAATTCAAACAAATCAAGTAAAACCACTTCCACCAAGTTGTTTTTCATTTGGTGGTAGTACAAAACCAATATCAGAAATTATGTTTAATAAATATGATTTAGATAAAAATGGTTTGTTAAAAAATAATACATATATTTCAAATAAAATTATTTCCATTAGGATCAATATCACGTGATGAACTTCGTTCACTTTGTTATGATATGGGTTATTATTTATCTGATGATGAACTTCAATGGGCATTAACATTAATTGATAAAGATGGAAATGGTAAAATTGATTATAAAGAATTTGTAGATTGGTGGCGAACATCATCACGTTTTGAACATCTTCGAATGCCTAATACTTATCAAACACAATTAATATGTCATATAGCTGAAATATTTCGTTCATATGATAAACATAATCATGGTGTATTAAATAAAAAAGAATTTGAAAAGATGCGAAAAGATTTAATTCGTCATCATATTATTAATGAACATGAACATCAAGCATGTCAGTTCGAAGAAATTGATCGTGGACATGATGGTAGTATTAATTTTAATGAACTTATTGCTTGGTTTAAAGACATGGGAGTTTTAGATAAAATCGGACTTTCACTTTCATAAAACTTTTTTAACTGATTTGAACGAATAACGTTGGTTTTTTTTGTTAACATGTTCTATTATTTATTCAGTTATAAAATTTAAGCGAATATTCACTTCTTATTGTTCTCATGTATCATATTTATATCAGCGCATGTTAATTAGACAAATAAATACGACTAGAAAAATTACAGGATGATCTTTGGAAAGTTATCAATTTTGATTTAAATATATTTATACTAAAATGAAGTTTTTTTATTCAGTTTGATAAGTATCTGGTTGTAAATCTAATGAGATTTCATTTAGTTCATCAGTAATGATTGATTGCAATACTCTTTTTTTTGGCTTTGTTAAACTGAAATCATTAATGCATCAAATATTTTTCAATAGATGTCATTAGAATCATTTTATTTTATTGGTTAAATAAAACCGGTCAGTTACTTATAAGTTATTATTATAAAAACAATCCGACAGACAGGTTAACAAATCAATATTAGACGAATAAAAGAAAAGAGAATAAAAAAAATAAACAATAGTTCTATTGTAGATCTTGTAATTTTTTTTTCAATCATGAACATGGCATCATCATCATCATCGACTCCTTCTCCTAACCCTATTATTACATCGAATGGTAGTGGTGGTGGTGGTAGTGGACCTCCATCAGCTGGAGCTAGCGGTCAAACATCTAATAATTCAAGTACAAATGCAGGTCAACAACAAACATCAGGTTCAAATAATCCAGCAAATGATACACCCGTTTCTTCTGAACGTATTGCTTGTTGGATAACTGAATTATTATCGTCGACAACACGTGAAAATGCATTAATGGAATTAAGTCGTAAACGAGAAAAAGTTGTTGATTTAGCTGTTTTACTTTGGCATTCATTTGGATCTGTTGCTGTTTTATTGCATGAAGTTATGTAAGTTATTTGTTTATTTAAAATATATATATATATCGAAAGAAAATGATTTTCTTTTTTGATTAGTTCGGTTTATCCTTATATAACACCTCCGACATTAACAGCTCAACAATCGAATCGTGTTTGTAATGCATTAGCATTACTTCAATGTATAGCATCACATCCTGAAACTCGTTCACTTTTTATTCAAGCAAATATTCCTTTATTTCTCTATCCATTTTTAAATACAAAATCATCAACACGACCATTTGAATATCTTCGTTTAACATCTTTAGGTGTTATTGGTGCACTTGTTAAAACAGATGAAACTGAAGTTATTAATTTTTTATTAACAACAGAAATTATTCCATTATCATTACGTATAATGCAATCAGGTAGTGAATTATCTAAAACAGTCGCAACATTTATTTTACAAAAAATTCTTGCTGATGATTGTGGTTTAAATTATATATGTCAAACATTTGATCGATTTTCACATGTTGCAATGGTTTTAGGTAGAATGGTTTTACAACAAGTATGTATACATGAAAAGAATTTCAATTTAATGTTTCGATTTATTTTTTCATAGCAAAAAGAAGCTAGTGGAAGATTATTAAAACATATTATTCGTTGTTATTTACGTTTATCGGATAATGCACGTGCTCGTGAAGCACTTCGTTCATGTCTTCCTGATTGTCTTAAAGATCATACATTTGTAAATATATAATAAAAGAAATCTTTTTTTTTGATTTTTGACTTCGTTTTTGTGAATTTCAGGATGCTGTTCTTAAAGAAGATCAATCAACAAAAAAATGGTTATCACAATTATTACTTAATCTTGAAACACCGGTACCAACAAATGCAAATAATTCTCAACAACAAACATCTGGTAATAATGTTGTTTCACAACAAACTCAACCAGCATCACCACTTGGAATGGGATAAATATAATCTTATCTGATATTTTATGTTTATTTTTCTTTCTTTCTAACTATCTCTCAAAACGCCTAGTCATTTAATTATTTAACTACATAATACGAGCATTATAAAGAAAAAAACATTATTGTTAATGATTCATTCTCCTATAAGAAAGATTGTTCATTGTACATTTTTTTTTGATTCGAAAAAGTAACATATCTTGTAGACACGTTGTCCTTTTTCTTTATTTGTTCTTTTATTCTATATTTAAAAAAAAATACACGATATTGATTGTGACCAGTCACAATTCATCGTCGATATGATAAAAATATATTCGAGAAAGATAATATTCAATTATAATGATTTGATCTTTGGAATATTTACAATTAGAGATATACAATCTGAATAAAAATTTATTTCTATATGATCAAAATTTTCGCGCTTTTTCTATTTCATCAATCAAAGAAGAAAAAACGAAACGAAAAAGTTATTTTAATGTTGACAAAAACGTTTTCCTGGATGTTGTGGACATTCTTGTCGAAGTTTTTCTTTTATTTTCTTAGCTAAATCTTCTAATTGTTGTTGATTAATTTTTGTTTTATTTAAATCACCATATAATTCTTTAAATTGTTCATCAAATAATTCTTCCCATTTCTTATCTTTTTCTTCTTTTCCATCAGATTTTTTTTCACAACAACCCAGTTTATCGTGCTGTTTTTTATCAAATATTTTTATCATTTCCCAAGCTTCATCTGCATTGATTTTATTTGTACCATATTTTGTTTTAAATTCATTCATAAATTCATGTTTTACATTATCATCTATCAATGATGGTCCACCACCATGTGATGGACGCATTTTATTTGAAATATTACGAAGTAGATCACGTGCTTGATTAGCATTTAATTCTTGAACATTCAATTTAGTTAATTCATCTTTGATAGACGTTTGAATATAATTATCTATTTGTGTATGCCATTGTTCTTTTGCTTGACTACCAAACGATAATAATGTTGATTTAGCTTGTTCTTTTGTTATTGTATCTGAATTAATTTTATCTAATTCAGATTCTAATAGTTGAGTTAATTTTTGTTTCATTTCGTCGCGTATTGGTCCAGGACGATTCATTCCACCACGACCACGATTACCACTACCACGACCCATTCGAAATTCTTCTAAAGCTTGTTTCATTTTTTCTTTAGTAATCGATGTTTGACCATTAAAAATTCGTTCAATTTCATCTTCCATAAATCGATTCGATTCGTTCGACATTTTTTTTCGAAATAAAACAAAAGAAAATGAATAGAATAAGTTTTTAAATACTCTTAGTTACATAATTAATTTTTGCGCATAGATAGTTTCAATAATTATTTACACAATTTACATATATAGTATTGATAGAGATTGCAAATAAGTGTTTATAATCATATGTATTGAAATATTTTTATAACATAATTTCGTCGATAACAGGTGTTTGTTTTATCAAAATATCTCGTATTTCTAATAAAACTTTTACTTCATTACTTAATTCTTGTTTCTTCATCATTCCTTCTTCTAATTGACGTTTCGTCGCTAATCCATGTAGTTTATTAATTGATTTAATAATGAAAAATAAAACAAGTCCTATAATAAGTAAATAAATAAGCTCTTGAATAAATTTTCCATAACGAATAACAACAGGTGGTTGATCTTGATATACAAAATTATGCATTTCTACTGTTAAATCACGAAAATCAACACCACCTAAAAGAAGTCCAAATGGTGGTGTTATAATATCTTCAACAAGAGATTTAACAACATTAGCAAATGCAGTACCAATTATGATACCTATAGCCAATTCAAATACATTGCCTTGTAAAGCAAATCTATTCAAATAATAAATTGATACATTGAAAAAAATACAATTTTATATACATACTCTTTGAATTCTTTACAAAATTTTTTACAAAAGTTACATGAATTTAATATTTTCATCTAGTACAGTTGATCGGATTTATTGAAGTAAATACTGATCTATAACTTTTCGATATGCTACTTAATGATATGTATATATAAAAAACAAATATTGATAACTACTCATTTTACATAAAAGAACATCTTTTGATCAACGATTATTCTTATATTTACATTAAAGTATTAGACAAATCAATATAAAATCTTTCAAGTATGTAATACAATTTTCTTTATTTGAGATAAATATTCAGTTAAATATAAGAAGGATAAAAGTATCAAAGTTAATTATTATTGTCATACAATAATCACATTATTGCTATGCAAATGTTTTTTTTATTAGAGATCTTGAATTTGAATCGTTTTACGAGCTAATAAATCACGAATTTCATGTAAAGCTTTAACTTCATCACTGTATACTTTGGCAGCAACTACTTCTACAGCAACCTTCTTTTTTAATGCTATTTTATGTAATTTGTTCACTAATTTAATGATAAAAAATAATACGAATGCCACAATAATTAAATAAATTATTGTTTGAAGAAATTTCCCATAACGAATGACAACAGGAGGTTGACTGGTATAAACAAAATTTGGAATTGAAACTGTTAAATTAACAAAATCAACACCACCTATAAGTAAACCAAGTGGTGGAGTTATTATATCGTTAACAAGTGATTGAACAACATTTGTAAACGCTGTACCAACAACAAGTCCAATTGCTAAATCAAACATATTGCCTCGTAAGGCAAATCTAATAGAAATAAACAAAATTATTCTGGAGAATACGAAAACTGTTATACATACGCTTGAAATTCTTTACAAAAATTGAAACAAGCTCCACAGCAACGCGGCATTTTGATCTAAAATATAGAGCGGATTAAACTTCTTTTAGTGAAAATAATTATAGATGTTTTTCATTGTTTCTTTTCTTCATGAGTGCAAAAGAAGTAATTAGAAAATGTGTTTAACTAAAATTCTATAACAATAACAATCAGCTGCATAATGTTTGAGAAAAGAGTTTGTTTCCATTGACAATAATTGATCTGTTCAACATGATGAAGTTAACGGTTTCGCTTGAATATATTTTGGTTGTTATTTAAAACTATCTTACAAAAATGAATTTTTTATTGTCAAAGAAAATATCAAATGTTATAAATTCTTATAAAATGATATTATCTTTTTGAGAAAGCTGAAAAAAATAACATTTCAACAAATACAACAGTCACAAAAATTATCGTACCCAACTGAAAATTATTCAAATTCCAACCATTTGGGGTCATATTTTTATTATGAATAGAATTTCGTGGATCCTGACTACAAGCATCAGCCTGAACTCGATTAGTTAATGTATATTAGAAATAGTACTAAATGCAGTATCGTAACTAAAGATTTAATATGTTTTTAAGCGTATCACACTGCTCTAATTAATGGGAAAAAATAATGAAACTGTCAGTGTCAAGAATTAACTAATTGCATCATAGATTTATTTTTTTACCTATATGATACATATAGTTGTCAACGGTAAAAAAACAACTGACAGTTTTGTATAACTAAAACCTAGAAAGAACATATTTCAATGCTAGTTTATCAAAACTTTCAAATACAAACTTATTTTCAATTAAACTGATGAAGGTATATCAAATAAATACTAAGATTTCTTTATTTTAATAACTTGGAAACGTTGTGGTGTTTTTCTCGACTAATTCTTACTGACATTGTTTTCTCGCTATCCTTTATAATCTATAGTAACAGTAATAAACTTATTTCTTCTTTAGCTGACTGGTAAACAAGAAAGCATATTCACTGAAAAGAAGAAAAAAAAGTTCTGAAACAGCGAACATAATTACTCGTCAGCGTTTTCAATTCTCTAACTGAAAATATCATATTATTTGACAGGCATATTTTTTCTTTTTTTTCTTTTCTTTCCGGTGCGACCACGTTCTAAACGTGATTCTGAATAAAATCTAATTACATAGTAAACAATATAAATGATAAAAATACTACAACAAAATGAATTTTGATGTATCTATTATTTATTACACATATATGTATATTGATAGAACTAAACAACATATATTTTTTCCACTAAAATAATTTCATTAGAGTATATCAAGACTTTCTAATTGTGTTAGTTAATGAAAGAAAAAAATGAGATAACTACATCTTTAGAAGGGTAGATAATCTTCAACTTCATAAAAAGTAAGTAATACGGTTCTTTTCAAGATTAAATAACAAACATCAAAAATTTAACAAAGAAGTTATCGATGATATCTACAATAAAACAGTAGATCATTGAACTTTTCAAATTTAATTCATGATAAATATTTTGTTGATGTACTGATTTACAAAATAAAATTATACTATGAAATTAATATATATCTTCTACTTCTGTATAAAGTTCTCTTCTCATCAGCTCGCTTACTTTGTGATTGCATGTTATCAATTTATTTTTAGTCTTCTTTGGAAAACTAAAAATAAATAATCAACGATTCTAGAGATTTAGAAAAGACAGTATCCTGCATTTTCGCAGATAGTCTTTAACATGCTAATGTGATATCGATATGGCATGAATATAATCACAAAAAATAAAACTAGACATGTTCAACAAAGATTGAGGTACTTCATAATTACTGCCAGAAATTAATCTATAATAATGGAATCTGATACAGTAAATATTTTTTCTTTTGTAATAAATCAGAATTTTTTGACATATTTAATTTAGATTTATGATGATGTTGAAGAAACATTTTTTAACTTCCCTAATTATAGATAAACATAGAATAACACTGATATATAGGATGTGGGTGTGGGTAAGTGAATTTGGAGTATTAACTACACGTCTACCTACACCCGTAGGCAGATAGAACTAAATAGCCAGTAAGAAAATTCTTCTTCTATGAACTGGACAAATAAAAATATGACAATTATCTATTTCAAATATAGTTAATGAATAACTGAAAAATCCTTTGAAAGGAAGGTATTAATTAATAAAAAATTCACATTATATGCATCTGGCTAGATATTCTTTTCTTGTACAATAACTGATTGAGTTGTTACTGTATATAAAATAGATATTAAGAGTGGAATGCAAGACAGTTCTCTTGTACTTTGTTTGATTTCTTCATCGATATATTATTAATTTTCTTATGAATGAATAATAAGACATATAATAGCAAAAGATAATTATGTATATAGAAATTTTATTGAATTTAAATATGAGATTTATTGAAAAAGAAAAAAAAATAGGACTATCAACAGCAGAAATCATACAGATTCAAATTTCATATTCATCCTACATCGATAGTTTATTTTATAAAACGCTATGAAAAGAATTTTAGTCAATGAAAGTTCATTAGAAAAATTGTTATTATTAATGATATGAATAAACTGGCACTTGTCAGGAGTGATGCTTTTGATGGTGTTGTTGGCGGACTATTTGTGGATTGTGTGGTCGTTGGTGGACTATTTGTAGGCTGCGTGGTCGTTGGTGGATTAGTTGTAGACTGTGTGGTCGTTGTTGGATTAGTTGTAGACTGTGTGGTTGTTGGTGGATTAGTTGTAGACTGCGTGGTCGTTGGTGGATTAGTTGTAGACTGTGTGGTCGTTGGTGGATTATTTGTAGTCTGCGTGGTCGTTGGTGGATTAGTTGTAGACTGTGTGGTCGTTGGTGGATTATTTGTGGACTGCGAACTTGTTGATGTTTGCGGATTAAAAGGACTTAAATCACCTATTACGACAGTGAGGTCAGATTTAAGCTAAAATATTTAACAGTTTTAAATCATTTTTTATTTTATTATCATTCAATGACTTACTTCAGTAAATATTTCTGGTCGAGAACAATCATCAGCTTGACAATAAATATCAACTTCCCACAATTCAACACTAAGTGGTTGTTTATTAAGATATATTAAACCTTCGATTTCCACTCGATGTGTATCAATATGAAAATCATCGGAATCAGGTGGAGCACAAAATGATTGATAACATTGCAAATCATCATTTGGTTTATCAAATGTATCGAGAACAAGACATGTTGTATTACATTCCTTAATAGGACAATGACTTGTATCGAGATAATCACTGTGACCACACTGAGGTCCATCAGGACATTCATGACAATTACGAATTGGTTGTCCAGTACCTTTAATATTTGTATTTAACCATGCTTCTGAAAGACGCATTTGAAAGCTATTTGGCATAGATGGTATAAGACTTGGATGATTACATAAATCATAATTACATCCATAAACAACAAAATTTGTTATTGTATCCCATCGATTTAGTTGTTCATCATATAAGATTGATTCTTCGACGAGTAAATAAGGAAAGTCTTGGATATGCACACGGGTTGAATCTTGACTAATATGTCCTAAAGAAGTCCAAACATCTTGACCATAGCTTTCACGCATAATCATACAATAAGTTTGATTTGCGGCCATAATTGTTGTTCTTTCACAAGTACAATTAGGTTGATTATGACAATAGCAATCATAACATCGACGTTGTGGAATATTTGGATCATATGTTTCATTAAATAAAGCAGCAAGAGTACCTGGTACTACACTTAAGTTTTCACGAAGTTCTTTAAATATACTAGGACGTGAACAGTCATTAGCACGACAATAAATATCTATTTCCCATAAGTGAACAACATTTTGTTGACTGGCATAAACAATACCTTCAATTTCTACTTTATGTCGATCTAATTGATAATCTTGTGTATCAGGTGGAAGACAAAAAGATTGATAACATAGATAATCATATTCTGGATCTTCGTAAGTATCTAAAACAAG
This sequence comes from Adineta steineri, assembly GCA_905250115.1. Classification (NCBI taxonomy): domain Eukaryota; kingdom Metazoa; phylum Rotifera; class Eurotatoria; order Adinetida; family Adinetidae; genus Adineta; species Adineta steineri. The sequence goes on along the minus strand of CAJNOI010000061.1, from coordinate 148,334 downwards.
ACAAGTAGTATTACATGATTGAATTGGACATGTATTTTCCTCAAGAAAATCAGTTGTACCACATTGAGCTCCTTCTGGACATTGATGACAATTACTAACTGGTTGTCCACTACCTAGAATACTTGAATTTAACCATGCTTCTGGAAGACGCATTTGATAACTATTTGGTAAAAGTGGTATAAGTTCAGGTTTGTTACATAAATTCCAATTACATCCATAAACAATAAAATTTGTTGTAGTGAACCATAGACCAGTTTTTTCATTATAATCAATTGATTCTTCAACAAGTGCATATGGAAATTCTTCAATATACATAAGTGTTGCATCAAGTTTAAGATAATCTGCATAAATATAAGCTTGTTGACCAAAATTTTCACGTACAATAACACAATAAGTATAATCAAGTGAACTTACGACGGTTGATGAACATGGACATGTTGGCTGATTAAAACAATCACAGCTGTAGCATCTCAAAGGATTTGGTATTGGTGTAGTTGTTTGTATTGGTAATGGCCGAATAGGTGGATATGCCGATAGATCACCAATTTCAAGTGTAAGTTGTTGTGATACTTCTTGAAAAATAGTTGGGCGAGTACAATTATTAACTGCACAATATACATCTAATTCCCAAATATCATATTTTGAACGATCTTTTGCTAAATAAACAACTGCTTCAATATCAATTCTGTATTTACCACCATAAATTTCAGCATTTGCTCCATTCAAATATTCTGGTGCACATTGTGATTGATAACATTGTTCACCCGTAGCAACATTATTCCATAAATCATAGGCTAAACACTAAAGAAAAAAAAAAGTTTGAAAAAATAATCAAGAAATAGTTTTTAATAATTATTAGCTCATATTACCGATGTTACATTAGTGTTACAAGTTACCATTTGACATTGATCAAAATCACTCGGATTTGTTGCATCACCACATACTTCTGTATCACAATGATGACAAGAAGTAACAGAACCAGTACCATAAATATTTGAATTTAGCCAAGTTGAATTAATATTATACTTGAATGAATTAGGCAATGAATTGATAAGACTGGGAGAATTACAAAGATCCCAATCACATCCAAATACAACACTACCTGTCCATAAATACCATTGGTTAGTTGTTAGATTATATCTAATAGATTCTTGTGTAAGAACATAATAAGGATCTTCAATATAAACCCAACTTGAATTGCGAGGGATTCGACTTAATTGAACATATGTTGTACCAACATATCTTTGTTCCAGGATAGCACAATAATCATTATCAGTTATATCACTTGTAGTATCACAATTACATGTTGTTGTATCATCCTGATCACATCCACATTCATAACATATAAGACTATTACTAGGTACTATTGACAACAGCAATAGTAGAACAAAACCTTGAACGATCATCATACACTATGATGGATACAAACTAAATAAAATATTTTAACCGTGATTGCAAATAAAAGATTACATATATATATACATCCTACCCTTTTTTTTCTCCTGTATTTACAGTTAATAAATTCATAAAAGATATTTTTGATAATCCACTTAGAATTAACGATAGCATAGATCATATAAAACTTTAAATCAATTGTAAAAGATTTATCTCTAACTTGTTGTAACAACGGTATAGACTTTATAAGTAGCAACAATAGTCGTATTAGTAACTACACTTATCGAACGTATTTTTTTTACCATTGTACAATATTTACTTTTTCCTATTTTATATATTTATAATTTAAGAACAAAAAGCTTGAAGAAATTTTCAACACTTTATTTTCAGTAACATTTGCCAAATATTTTATCATCTTTTCAATAAAACCTTGCCTATATAATTTTTTATGTTCGAATATCAAATGAAAAGATTTGATAACTATTTCCTCGTTAAAATAATAATGTAGATTATTTTCTAAATTAATAATTAACAGTAATACTATTTCGTTAAAAATTATATGAAATACTAAGATTCTTTTTTTCTCAATTACTTGACATTCATCAAATATATTTGATTGCTGCACAATTACAATAATGAGGGTGGGTGTCGTTGTATATTATTTTATCCACACCCACTTTTCATTACAAATCTTTTATTTGATAAAATATATTGTATTCTTGAGTTGAATATACAGAAATTCACATAATTAAGAGAAAGAGTAAATTTGCATAATATTCAGTTTAATTTTAGATTCTACAGGGTTTTTGTTTTACAAAAATAAATCTCTGAATGTTTATCTGAATTTGATAGTAGAAAATGTCGTTGGTTTCAAGAAAGTATTCAAC
>CAJNOI010000061.1:126686-145952 GCA_905250115.1 Adineta steineri | reverse complement strand
AAATTAATAGATAAATATTATCCAATACTTTAGTCTCAATCTAAAATGATTTTTCTAAAACAGAATCCACTATAACATCAACACCAACATCATCGACTTCAATGTTATCAAATTCAATATCATCATCAACAACAACAACATCATCATCAACCTCAGCGTTATCAAATTCAATATCATCAATAACATTCACAACAATTTCATCATCAGCAACAACAACAACAACAGTAATACCGAGTGAGTACTATGATAAATCATTTGTAATGACTCAAAGGATAATTCCTAGAAGTGATGATATCTAAAAGTTTTGATTTTCACTATTGAATGACTACCATCTGAATAGACAATATTAGGGAACATTTTCTATCAGAAGTCTGAGTACGGTCAATGTTTGATGATTTGATTCGATCTGCATTCATTTAAGTAATGAATATTCTTGTCCTATCCAACAATTATATTCTCTTACTCACAGTCACATTCATTCTTACCTATATCCTGTTACATGCATATACCATCCATCCAGCATGACGAAAGTACATCTTATTTTTACTATGTTGAACAATATAGGATGGCTTTTACTAAAATTCTGAGATTCGATGAACATTCGTCATAAATGAATTGTAGGACAGTGTTTGAATTTTATCAGTTCGCAACATCGATAGAATTCAAAAGATATTAATGAAGTCGTGTATAGCATATTTTTCATGAATTTGATTTAACATTTTATAATGAATCATATCTTAACTTTAAAAATAAAGAGAACTTTATCGAAGCTTTGAAATCATTTAATCTGTCATCAATAGCTTAACAAATTATGCACATGAGGGCTTCGAAGTTATTTTTGCAGCAAAACGTTTTTCTTACTTTTCTATCTTATTTAGAATGGACAATAACAGGAAGTATGAACGTTGCACGACGAACACACACAGCATCCATATTAGTAAATGGATTAGTATTAGTTACTGGTGGACACAGCAGCGGTGGTAATGTCAGTAACACTGAATTGTACAATCTATCATCAAGCACTTGGGCAATCACAGGAAACATGAATGTCGTACGACAACGTCACACAGCATCCACATTAGCAAATGGATTAGTATTAGTTACTGGTGGATCCAGCAGTCTTCTTAACATTCTCAATAGTGCTGAATTGTACAATCCATCAACAGGCACTTGGACAAACACAGGAAGCATGAATGTCGCACGACGAACACACACAGCATCCATATTAGAAAATGGATTAGTATTAGTTACTGGTGGATCCAGCACTCTTATTAATGTTCTCAATAGTGCTGAATTGTACAATCCATTAACAGGCAATTGGACAAATACAGGAAGCATGAATAACGGACGATCTTATCACACAACAGTCACATTAGCAAATGGATTAGTATTAGTGGCTGGTGGATTCACAGGTGCTAGTTATCTCAATAGTACTGAATTGTATAATCCAACGTTAGGCACTTGGACAAATACAGGAAGCATGAACAACGGACGATCTTTTCACACAGCATCCATATTAGCAAATGGATTAGTATTAGTTGCTGGCGGATTCACAGGTGCTAGTTATCTCAATAGTACTGAATTGTACAATCCGATGACAGGCATTTGGACAAATACAGGCAGCATGAATATCGCTCGATATGATCACACAGCAGTCACATTAGCAAATGGATTAGTATTAGTTATTGGTGGACAGACCACCGGTAGTGTTGTCCTCAATAGTGCTGAATTATACAATCCATCAACAGGTATTTGGACAACTACAACAAACATGAGTATCGCACGAGAATATCCTACGGCATCTACATTACCAAATGGAAAAGTCTTAGTTACTGGTGGAGAGAGTAGTGATGGTGTTTATCTCAATAGTGCTGAGCTTTATTAATTGATACAGACAGAATGACATTTTCTTTTGTGAATCGAATCATAAAACTTTTTTATATGTAAGCAAATTATTTAATCATTTACATTTCTTAATATATTATCATTCATCAAATAATATATGAGTGCAGCAATATCTCGAAGTCATATTGTATCGCGGTTGTTGAAAAAGAACCATGATTGACAAAAGATAGATCATTATTTATACAACTGAGTGGATATTTTCATTGAAGAAGAGTGAATATAAATACAGATATGAAGAATATTAATCATTTGTTGGTCCCAACCATATGTATTCAGATGATAACGTATAAATAATATGTTCAAACAAATCAATTTTTCCCACTCACATCCTTTTTTGTCAAATAGTTTGATCAGCTTAATTGTTATATTTTAGAAAGTCGATATGTTTTATGTTCTTATTATATATATAATTTTATAAAACAGATAATGTCGGCAAAGAAACAAGGCATATTGTAGCTAAATAAATGAAAAACAATATCGAATTTATATTATTGAAAGTAAAAAGAGATGAATGTGAGTATGAATCAGTATTTTATTGACTCTGGGTGTGTTAATGGTTACACCTTCGCAATGAAATTAATTTCAAACAAATTGATATCATAGGTGCAGTGTTTCTAATAGCAAGTGTACCAAGCATAATCGAAATGTACGGAACACTTGCTCCTCTTGAAATACACGCTGCGGTACACTTATCCCAAAAAGTAAAGTGTACGAAATACACTTTGTTTAATAAAACAACACTTTGCTTCTAATTCTGAGAATTTTCAAGATCAGTATGAATTTCAAAAGTTATGTCTAAAAAATGAAACATTGTAACCTTTTTTGATACAAATCATCATTCGTATCTTGGAAAGATAATTGTGTTCAAATTTATTGTGTATTTGTTCATCTACGATTATTTAATTACTCTACGAAAGAATGGCACGAATATTCTTCTATTTTTTACTTTTTTGTTTTGTATTAAACGTCAAGTGTACACACTTTGATACACTTGGCACACGAAAACAAGATGTACATATACACTTGGCTAAGAAAAATTAAATGTACATATACATTTTGTTTTAGATTTCTATTAGAAACCCTGCATAGGTGACAAAAAAAGACAAAAAGAATCTGTAGGAAGAAGGATGAAAAAAAGTGTCTGATTAAATCGACGAAATCTTTTGGTTAGTTGATAATTTATAGAATGACAGACCACTTTAGTCTCGATGTTCATTATTAAAATAAATCTCTGTTTTTCAACGCTCCATTTGCAAGTCATACTTTGAATAATTCTGCTGTTGCCCTTTTGTAAAAATATTCTCTTGAAGAAATATGTTGAAAATAGAACAAAATGAATAAAACTTGTCGTTTTCTTGAGGGTGTGGGTGTGGGTGTGAGAGTTGTGCTCATTGCACCCACACCCACACCCACCAGAGATGGGCAACTCTGGGGGTACACCACTCCAACTCCACTCCAATTTTCTAAAAATTCACTTCAACTCCATCTAACTCCAACTCCATACAAATTTACCTAACTTCACTCCAACTAAACTCCAACCCCACCAAAATTTACCCAACTCCACTCCAGTTCAACTCCAACTCCAACTCTTTCTAACTCCACTCCGATTTATTAAGTCGATTTTTTATCAATACGATTGTAAAAAAATACGGATTTATCAGGAAACATTTTTATTTGACACCAATAAGTAAAAACATGATTATCAATTTATGTTTTGTCTATAAAACTTTGAGATCTTTATTTCAACAAATGAAGTCAACAGGAGTTAAATCGGAGTTGGAAAAAATCACGAAAACCAACTCCACCCATTTTTGCAAAACTCAACTTCAACTCCACTTCAACTCCATCCAGTTTGTCAAAATTCTGCTCCAACTCCACTCCAACCCCACACCAAATCGACAACAACTCCACTCCAGCTCCACCGAGTTTTTCAAAATTTTGATCTAACTCCACTCCAACTCCAAGGAATTAAAGTGTCAACTCCGGAGTTAACTCCAACTCCGAGTTGGAGTTGCCCATCTCTGACACCCACACCCAATCGTTATTTCATGTATAATAAAAACGAAGGTTATGTTACAATGAATTCAAAAAATGGGTTAAATATAAGTATAATGTAAATAAGATTACTTGGTGCATTCTTACAGTATATGAAAAATATCGATGGACATGAAGATGTATCACTTGGTAACGTTAAAGTTCAATTACTTGATACTGTTCAAGATTCGTCACTTCTAAGGTCGATGATTTCTAAAGCAGTATTCTGTGAATTCTCTGCCGAAGCCCGTATAAAACGCACCATTCACGGGCCGGATTGTGCGACATGGATTAGTGTTAAAAATATCAAAGGGTAAAATTATATTTATTATTTCTAATAAGACTTTTTGTTTTTAATTTCAGTGTTGATGAAGATCAATCGTTTGATGCTCACTCATTGCATTGTCTCAAATGTAACACAACCATTGAAAAACAAGTTCGTGACCATCCATTACCAGGCGAACCAGAATCAAAACTGTATTTTTGCTACAAATGCGAAAATATAACAGAAGTCGATCATTGAACAAACACCGAGTCGATACACATGCACCATCTATTGAACTTATTAAATATTATGTTTTTTTTGTCATATTTAGTTTCGAAAAGTATAAGTTCATCAACAGAGAATGAAAATAAAAGATAATAAGAATAAATATATACATGTCTTGTCTTTTAAATTTATATTAATCATTCTTTTTGTTTTTAATTTCATGGGCAGACGAAGAACATAGTGATACTGATTTTAGTAATATTGATGAAGATAATTTCGTTAGTATTTATACTAAAGATCTAAAACAAAAATTGTTTTGCTTTCTTGCAAAATTGGAGGATTATGAAGATAGTCTTTGACGCATAACATCAAATAATCATTCGTTCTTATCCTCATCAGATCTAAATGAATATTCGTTTGTGTGAAGAAAAATTAAATTATCATATAACAGCTCGTAGTACATACAAAGTTTATAAATCTATTTTAAAACAAAAAAATCCAATAATAACCGTACTTGTTAATCCAAAATATAGATTAAATGAAACAAAATTACTCCAAAATATGCGAGCACACAAAGATAATTCTTTAAATTGCGGTCATCTTTCATTTATTGGATCAATACTCACAGCCACCCCTACATCCTGAATAGTTCAGTATCTATAAACTCTAACGACATGATTTAGATAATGTTTCAACTACTACACCCATTCGAAAAGTAATAATCACGTAATTTCTTATTATCTAATAAAATCCTTAATTATCAGTTTTATGTTTTGTTTATATAATTCCATTTTCTAAAAGAAAGGGTATTATAATTACACTTACGCAATGAAATTAATTTCAAACAAATTGATATCATAGGTGATAAAAAAAAGACAAAAATAATCTTTAGGAAGAAGGATGAAAAAAGTGTCTGATTAAATCGACGAAATCTTTTTGTTAGTTGGTAATTGATAGAATGACAGACCACTTTATTCTCGATGTTTATTATTAAAAAAAATTCTGTTTTCTAACGCTTCATTTCCAAGTCACATTTTGAATAATTCTGCTGTTGCCCTTTTGTAGAAATATTCTCTTGAGAGATTATGTTGAAAATAGAACAAAAAGTGTTGTTTTCTTCGATGATTTTCTCTAATTGAATTTCTCTCAAAAAATCTATTATTTTTATCACAAAATGAGATTTGTAGGTTATGTTTTTAAAAGTACAAAGTGAATTATCTATATTGTCAAGTTATTGTATTTTATAGTTTGTTAAGATCCTTTAGAAAAAAATCATCATACGTAAAGATTGTATAATATAATGAAATACTTGATTTTAAAAATTTCAAATCACTAAGAACATGTAGAGTTCTTTTACTGAAATCTGATATATATATATATGTATACTTAGTTTTGAATTAACGTTGAAGTACATCAGTATGGTCAGATTCAATACTATTCATATAGATGTATTTATAATCTACGATCGAAACAACTCTCCTTTATATCAATAAAAGAAAATGAAATTAATATTCATGCTATTTTAATAGTTGATAAATTTATTGAAAACAAATAATAAATGCTTTGCTTTTATGTTTAATTCTTTTGACAATCGATTAAAATATTAAAAAAAGGAAAGAATATGAAATAGTTTTATGACATAAATTTATTTTTGACTTTAATGATTGTCAAGTAGACAGAACACAAATGACTAAATGGCAAATATAAATTTTATCTTATTATAGTGAAAAGACTGCTTTTTTTGTTGTTAAATCACTATGATTATTCATCGTTTTTTTTAAAGAATGAATTATTATTTGACTATAGTTCGTGCACATGTAATTGAGTGAGAGCGTCAAATCTTTGAAGAAATTCAAGAGAAAACACATATACACACATACCGTTCTCATTCTCTATTCCGGTAAAGTATTAAATTATGAACGGAAGGCACGGTCGCTATTTTTTATACTATTGAATAGACTGTAAAATAAGAAAGCGAGAGAGAGAGAGAGAGAGAGAGAGAGTAAGAAAAAAGAGTAACGGTAGTCGACAATAACAATTGTTAGATAGCTAACATAATCAATATTGCTCAGCAACATGTTCCAACAACGACAACAACAGCGATTTCCACCAATTACTAAACCTCAGCGTTTGAAACTTTTACAAGATGTTACACAACAACCATACGGAGTAGGAAATTATTTTAATTAAATAAAATGATTAGAAAAAATAACAAATATTTTTCATTTAGGTTGGCGTCGTCCATTATCACCCCAATGATACGAATAGAAGTCACAAAAATGATAAATTATCAATTCTTGATAGTAATGATATTGATGAACCGGATCCAGGTTTTGAAGTTATTGAAAAGAATCGAAAAGAACGTTCGAAACGTATTGCTGATGATACCAAGGAAGAACTTGACAGAGTTCTTAAACGTATTGACAATGTATGAAAAACAAAATAATAAAAAAAAAAGAATTTCTATTTGAACTTGTTTAGACTTTGAATAATTATGAATATTCTCTTCAATCAACTTTAATTCAGAATGGAATGACCCGTGAAGAGATAAATAGTGTTGAACATGTAGCTGATATTCAAGAACTAGAATTTTTATTAAGTGATAATTTAGCTAAACAACGAGTAAAATAATTTTTCTTTCTTTTTTTTTTGTTTAAGCTGTTTTGTGTATTGTAGTATAAACAGCGTTTAATGGTTTTCATTGTTGGACAAGCAGAACATGCTACTGAAAAAACAAAATTATTACAACAACTTGGACAGGTTTTATTTTTATAAATATCTCATTGAAATGAATTAATTTGTTTTTTTATTTAGTTTTTTATTGAACAAAAACAAAATTTTAGTGCTGCTGAATTTAATGATTATGATGATACTGGTGAACCTCAAGATGAAATTGAAACGACACTTAAAGCATTTGATGTCAAAGATTGTTATCATCATGTTAAAACATTAGGAAGTCGAATCAATGAACTTAATGAAGAAATAATTCAATTTTTAATACAAAATACTGGAACTAAACAAACAAAGTAAATGAAAAAAAAAGAAAACTTTTAATTTTATTTATCTATTTATATTTTAGAGTTATGGTTGAAAGGTATTTCATATTATTTTCTTATTATTAAATTTTATTTTGAAATAATAGAGGAAAACGGAAATTAGCTCAAGTAACAAAGGAAGCTAAAGAACAATTAGCTGATCTTCAATCAAAACTTGAAATGGCCAATACAGGTATAAGAATTTTTTCAAGTACCTTATTTTTTTTATTAATATAAAATGAATGAATAGAAATGGTAGCAAAAGATACAACAATTCAAACATTAGAAAAAGATATTGAAACAATACGTCATGAAATCAAAACAACTCAAGATAACCATGTATAAAAAAACAAATATTGAAAATTATATTTGTTTTTCTTTTCAAAAAACAAACTTTCTATTTAGAAAAAAACACAAGAAGAACTTAAAAAACGTGATTCAGAAATAAAATCTTTTAAACGACGAAATAATGATTTAGAAGATATTGTTAATCGATATAGAAATCATGCGGGAGATTTACCTGGGTTTACATCAGGTACAAGTCAATCAGAAACAGATGTAAGTTAAAATAAATCCCATAATAAACTAAAAACTTCCTTTATATGAACAAAGAAATGATAGGCTTCACAATTTCCCTACTTCTTTCACTTTATTAAAAATCGTAAGGAATCTATGCATTTTCCAAACTTCATTTGGCTTATAGGTCAGCTATAAAAAAAAAGTGTAGAAAACTTTCAAGTATTTTGATCTATTTTTTTATTCCAATCTCTTCTAAATAGAATATCATTTACTAAATTTAATCATAGTTTGATATTTGTTTTAGGATGGTGATGATGCATCAAGAATGAATTGTAATAACATTATTTATTTTATACATAATTTCTATTTATTATTTCATAGTGGAAACCATTGATGAAACTGAAAGTAGATACGAAAAAGAAAGTATTTCAAGTCGTTTAGGTAAAGAACAAACTCAAGGAACAACAGCTCCTACAACTACTGCTGAACCATCAACAAAAGCTACACCAGCAGCACCTGCTGCTCTTCCACCTGCACCATCAAAAAGCGTAAGAACTATATTTATTTGATTTTAAAAATTAAAAAAATTTCTTTTTTTTTAGCCAAAAAAATCCAAATCACGTGTATGTAAAATTCATTCTTAACTATATTTATATCTGTTTATAATCTCTAATGAATATAGGAAAAAAATAGACGATCATCATTTCGTTCGAAAAAAGAAGCAGCAAATCAAAATGGTGCAGAAGATCCAGGTGAAATCTATCGTCGTAGTCAACAATTACTTGAATCATTATTAGCTGATAAAAGTGAAAATGCTCCTGATCTTAATTTATTATTTAAACCAGCACGTGGAGTTGATTTAAATAATGTTTCGATTGATAATTTACCAACAGCGTTTACTAATCTACGAAAATTTGTATGTTTAAATACATATGTATATGTAATTTATGTATATCATTAATATAGGCTGTTAATCGTGTGAGAGAATTATTAAAAGATCTTGAAACAAAAGAATCAGCAAATAAGGAAACAGTACAAGTTTTAAAACAAGAATTTGTTGAACATAAAACCACATATGAAAAAGTAAAAAAGAAAACATTTATTTTATTTATGAAACAAATAATTTCATTTTTTTTCCTCAACACAGGAACGACTTGTTTATTTTCTAAGTCTTGATCCAGATGATAATACTTTACAAGAGGTTGAATTAGTATTGTTTTACTGTAAATATTTTTAATAATAATTCGTTTTAGGAACAAAAAGCATTAGCTGAAAGAGCAGATAATGCTCATAAACTACAAATTAAAGCACAAAAAACAGCAGAAGATGCATTAAATCATTTAGAACTATTTATGGTTGAACAAGAAAAATTAGTAATTTATTTTTAAATTGCAATCGATTTATTTCAAATCTTCTATTTATAGGATCAACAAGATGTTGTTCGCCAAACTGAACTTGTTCATCGTCATTCAGTTGTTGTTAATAATATGACTGGTGCTAATATTACACCACCAGAACATACTGATCCTATCGAAGAACCAACAAATGATCGTTTATCACCTAATCCAAAAGTAATTGACATTTATTTTTCTTCATCAACTTTTATGAATATAATCTAATTAAACTAGCGTTCAACACCATCAAAAAATCAATGGCAAAAACTTTCCAGTGTAGGTAATTCGCCATCAAAGGCAGGATCAATTGATGATCCAAAAGCAACTATTTTTGAAACTATACAAACATTAAAACGTTCACCAAGTCAACAAAAAACACCACCATCAGGTAAAACTCAACGATCAGATTCTATTGAACAACGACAACCATCGCCGTCAACACCATCACTACGTAAAGCCACACAAGAATTATTACGTAAAAAATCTTCTATTGATCAATTTCATCAACTTCCACAAGATCGTTCAACTTCATCGTCACGTCGTTTAAGTGTGGCTATTAATGATGATATAAATTCTGTATCAAAAGCAGTTACACCACAACTTCATGAACGTACATCATCAATTCATTCACGTCCATTAACACGATCAAATTCAATAAATCCAGCTTATAAAGATCATGAAAAATCTTCTAGCGGTGAACGATCTTATCATACATCAGCTGCACAATCGCGACGAGTATCAATATCTTTAAATCGTTCACCTGTACGAGCTGAAGAACTTGAACGTGTACTTACAAAGGTTATTCTTTAATCCTTGTTTCTTTTTTCTTCTCAATTTTAAATTCATTTATTGATTTTATTTAGCTTGTTAATGAAGAAATTCAAGCATTAGAAAATTATCGACGAACATCAGTTAAAAGTCGTACATCATTACGAGAAAGATATTTATCTTTATTAGAAGAAAAAAAACATGAACTTGATGATCTTAAACAACAAGCTGATGTGACTTTATCTCGACCAACAACATCAACAAGAGAAAGAAGACCAACAGACTTATCCGAACGTAATACTAGAAAACGATTATCATTTTCTCATTTGGACGGTAGTACTCCTAGTGAACCTACTATTAATATAGAAAATCCAAAAGGTAAAATCGTTCGTTCTATGAATTTATTCATTTCAATTTTTAATTATTTTTTAGTTATAATTAAACACGATCAACAACAACAAACATCATTTGGAGATTCTCGACCTGCATCGGCACAAAAAGAAAAGTAAAATAAATTGAACAATTTGTTTTCTTCTCTTTAATTATTTATATGACTTTCTATTTTAGATCATCTCCACAAATTATTCAAAACGATCAATATAAAGTTCCATTTTTTCATTTATATGAAACAATTTATAAGTTTCGTCATTCAATTATGAATTTACTTGAACAAAATAAATTTAGTTCACTTGCTGATCATCTTGAAATGATTAAGCAATTATCTTCATCACTACCTAATGATACTACTACGAATAACAATAATCATCTGGCAGATGACTTTGTAGATAATTCCGAACGTGCACTTAAAGATACAATAAAAGTTTTACAAACATGTATGGCAACATTAATATCAACAATAAATCAACGTGAAAATGAACAAAATCAATCTCCAACAACATTGAATAATAATCCGCAATCATCAATTATTCAAGAAAAAGAATCTACTATCGATGATCTAAATCAGAAATATCAACAAATAACAGAAGAATTTAATCAAAATAATAAAAAATATCAAGAAGAATTAATGTAAATACAAAATAAAAACTAAACTTTTTATTTTTTTGAATTTTCTTAGACACAATGGACAGACTATTGTTGAACAACAAAAATTAATTCAAAATTTTCAACAAGAATTAATACGTCTTCAAACACGTTTATCTAAAAAAGAAAGCGAAGGAATTGTTCAACCAAATATTATGTTTACTCGTCTAGATGTAGAACGTAATGAACAAACACTTAAACAAGCAGCTGACAAAGGCAAACTATCCGAGAAAATAGTTAATGTAAGATTTCATCATATATATTCATTAGATTAATATTATTTTCACTCTATAGGATATAAATGAATCCATGGAAGATTATATAAGATTACCTTGTCGACAATTTAGTAATATTGTTAAACGATATATTCAACATCGAAAAGCAGCGGAAGTTAAAAGTAAAATTAAGAAAAATATTTTTCTTTATCTTATTTTATATTTTCATAGATCTTATTCAAAATGAAACATTGGATAATGAAGCAAAAAATAATATGGAAAAAATGGAATCATATTATGAACAAGTTTGTTTAGCATAGACCAAAAAAGAATTCTTCTAATATTTTCTATATATTTTAGCGTTCTGGACAAATTAGTGAACATATTGCAAGTATTCGACAACATCGCGCAACATTAGCACGAACATTAACAGATAAATTCGATCATCTTGAACATGACAATAGTATATTTTTAATTCGTCCAATTTATTCATATCAAGGACGGTAAAGGATTATCTAGTAATTTAATTTGTTTATTTCTTTATTTTTCATACTAAATAGAGCTACTGTTAAATCATCTACGGAAAATAAAAAACAACGACAATCAAAAGAAAATAATAAAAAAGAAACACATAAGAAAAGTGAATCGAGAAATGATCAAAACTCAGATACATCTGAGAATGATGATGAGAAATTATTTCATGTAAAATAATTTATTTTTTCTATATTTTATATTTTTTTATATTTCTAAGATTAATGAAAGTTTTACTCCAACAACAACTACTCCACAATTAAATGAACTGCCACATTTACAAGAATATGATATTCAACGTACACTATTACCAGTATCACATACATCAACTAATTCAAATAATGGAACTGATACATCGACTAATTTACGTACTTATGTACCATTGACAAGACCAAATCTTAGTGGAAATAAAAAATCAAATACTAATGTGAAAAATCCAATTATAAGTACAGACGTATCTTCTTTATCAGGTAATTGAAATTCCTAATGAACTATTCTATAAAATAATTCTTAATAATTCAGTAGTAAATCCACTAACAACAATGAATTCATCTGTTAGTGATATTAGACGATCAACACCACCACTACCACCAATAAAATCATCATTAAATTCAAGTAAATCACGATCAATTGATGAAAGTAAGGAAAAAAAGAAGAATAGAAATACATATATATAATAAATTTTTATTTGAACTTTTTAGAACAAAATAATGAATCTACTACAAATGATGGTACAGAAAAAGATAAAAATATTAATCAAGAAAAATAATCTCAATTTTAATCACTTTTATTTTTAAAGCAAACTATTTAATTTTCACGAATAAATTTTACATAGAGATTCAAAAAACTAACTATATCAGATGAAATGATTTATGATGATTATATAAAATAATAGAACACTTTTTCATAAACTTTTTTAAAATTAAATTTGATTGTTATTTTACTGAGCAATTGAATTAGTATGAAGTCAGTCTATTAATTTCATTGTAACGAATTGATTTAATATCTTGAATGAACTCGTAAATAGCAATAACCAAATTAATAATAAATGTTCTATGCTTCTTATTTGACAAGGTCATCTAAAAGTATATCCCTTGACGAGGCAGTTCCTCGATCGATATTAAAAGAAAGTTTAATGTAAACTATATCTATTATATTATAATCGAATATTTTTAATTACTTCTAATCATACAACATATGAAAGTATTCTCATCAAATTGCTCTTATCTTCATTGCAAGTGGTTGCTTATAAAATAGATAATTACGTTGCATGATTTACTTGAGAAGTAAATATGTTATATAAACTTATATAATGTTTGATAAATCGATAATATTGAGATTTTTCTTTATTTTAATTTTATATGAACATCTATTTATTTAATAGGAAAAGAAAATAATTGAAGGACAAAAAAATTTAATTAATTGATTATTATTTTCAAGGATTTCATAGTCGTATTCGTTATATAACATGCTCAGATTAAGTTCTATATTTAGAGCACAATCAACATGCTATTATGCATCAGTATTCTAAAATGTCGATTTCTTTAGGACTATTTCTGATGTTCTAAATACTGAGTTTGCTTCTAAAAAAGAATGTCATTCATACATTCTGCATCTAGTATATGACTGTTCAAGGACACTAGCATAGTTTCTATTTTTGTTCTTAACCTTGTAAATGTCTCATCTTTCTATATAAAGATAATTTGATTTTCCTTCTGTTCGCGTTCTTTTTCTTTTCTTTCCAGCTGTTTCTATTAACACAGCGAACAAACAATGTTCTCTTCTTGAATATAAATGATAGAAACCATTTTTTTCTTGTTCATATAACCGACAAGTGATAAGAAATCATTGTTCAATTCAGACTAGTATAACATCTGGATTATGTATCATTGATAAGTGAACTGATAACGAAACATATGAGTAAGTAATGATTACTATCAATAGGTTGTCAAAACGTGAAACAATATAGTGATCGATCATGACAGGTACACAGAATAATAGTTGAAGATGAACATAATCAATCATATATATATAAAAATAAATAATGTCAATGACGTGTAATATTCTATTCAGTAAATAAATATATGAGAAAATTTTTTAATATAAATCATTCACACAAGAATATTTCTAGAATTGTAGTAACTAATTCTATCGACTATTATAAAGATATATTGCCTATATAAGCTCTTTTCTAAATGAAAACTTATACAAAAGAATAAATGATAAATTTACCCATCCTTTCATTCGTTTAGAAAACAAAGACATATATATGTACACACACACATATATATATATATAGAAAGAGAGCTATCCTTTAGTGTATTCTAGATTATTTATCTTTCTTTGATAAAATTATATGTTTATTTTTCCTTCAGATTAAACCATGGCTACAACACTTCTTAATACAGTTCTTAAATGTACTCCAAATCTTCGTCATCGTGGTAATCAACCATCATCTCGTGAATTGAATTTACCTGGTCTTTGTCCAGATGCTTTAGCTGCTTGGGGTACTGATCATCCAGCTGATTTAAGTTATCGTGTTGAATTAGCACGTCGTATAGCATTAACATTTAATAATGCCGATCAAATCATTCTTATGGATGATCTTGGACTTGTTGTTCCTGAATCTGAACGTGCTGGCTTTCATGGTTTACGTGGTTGTGATCGGTCATTATTAACAAGTTTATGGTTATCAGCTGGCTTTCGTCATGGTGGGCGTATAATTGTTTATTCACCACCCAATCCAGTTGAAATGGAAACATATTTAAAATTAAAAAAATTAGTCGAAGATCGTCTTCAACGTTCAATTCAAATTGAAATACTTTACGAAGATTCTAATCATAATTTACATGAACTTATAAATATATTCGAAAAAAATATTTATAAATATAATGAAATATGTGAATTATTTGCTCAAAGATCATTAAATGATTATTATCCTGAATATCATGTTTATATGCTTAAAAGACATATATATGAAATAACAAAAAATTGCCATCATTCATTTGTCTTTCCATATGAAATGACGAAATTTCATCAAAATGAATTACAATCTTTTTCAAATCTTTTAACATTACCTGATTTACCAATTAATGATAAAGCTAAACATAATCTATTTTTAAAATCTAAAGGTTTCAATTCTTTACCTATATTAATAGCTGTTGCAGCAAATGGACAATTAATTGATAATTATCAACAATATATTCAAATAGTTGAAGGTAGTAATTCAATATATACAAAAAATACTTCGGAAAATATTGAATTATTTGCTCGTGGAGTTATTCAAGCTATTGATCAATTATATCATCAATATAATGTTTCAGCATTTGTTAAATTAGATGCAAATGGTGCAGCTGGATGGTCATGCATGGGTCCTGAAAAACATTCATTGATGTATAATTGTGAAGAAAATCAAGATAAACGTATTCATTATTTATGTGAATATGTTCAAATGAAAATTGTCGGTGAATATTTACCATTAATAGCTGTTGTTGAAGAATTTATTCAACCACAAAAACGTTCTGGAGATATTGATGCAGATTATACTATTTGTGGTTTTGTTCTTGGAGGAAAATTTTTTCCAACATCAATTAATTTATGTGGAACAATTGACGGAAGTTATATTGAACAGGTAGAAAAGAAAAGTTATATTTTGAATAAATAAATAAATAATATAATGTTGTTTTGTTTAGTGGACATCATCATCATCTGTTGATTTAAATGATTCACCACTTTATTGGCAACGTATGTTTCAAATGTATTCATTAATGATTAATTTTGAATCATCAGAATTTGGTTATACAAAAGGAATATATGCTGGAGATTTATTCATAACAAAAGATGGTTGTTTTAAACAACGTGATTGGAATATACGTCGTGGTGGACGATCATCACCTGAATCATTAATTATATTTGGTATGCCAAATTATGAAACAAAAGTTATTTTACCATTAGCCGATTTTGGTTTAAATAAACAATTAAATAATGTTGAATTATTTCGTATATATACAAAAATTTGTCAATGTTTATTGGATGATTATGGAATGTATATCTTTTCAAGTGGATTTGGTTATTGTGGAAAAGATGACGAAGAAAATGACTGTTTAAAATTTAATATTCTTGTTCATCCAAAATGGCTTGTTAAAATAGATAAAAATGGTGAGAAAATAAAATTACCACGATGTGAACATAGACAAAAAGTTACGGAAATTATTCAAGAAATTACAATGAAAATTTTAAAAAATAGAATGTAGTTATTTTTATTGTTTTCTTTTTCGTTAACATTAGGTTCTTTATTTATATCAGCTTTATATATATACATGTATGAGTATTGAGATAATAGATTTATTTGTAAGAATTTTTTTCAAATTGAATATTAAAATAAATTATTTGGAATTTAAATTTAACTTATTTCATGATATTTATAATTAACAGAAAAAAATTCAAAAAAAAACTAAAATCATTTTATCGATATACCAATCAAATACGGATACATCATATTAATATCATTAAAAATAGATTGATATCATAGTCAATAATTTTTCTTTTTCTTCTCGATAAAATATATAAAAATATCTCCGTCTTATATTGTATAGCGTAGTTGCTAAAAAAAAAAGTTTTGTTTATTAACGCCTATACGTATCTAAAAATAATCTGAGATCCTATCTAAAATTTAACTCTACTGTTCTACCAAAATATTGCGTTTATATTTTATACTAAACGAACATTTGTATACTCATTAATCGAAAAAATGAATAAAAAAAAAAGTATTTCTAGTACAATTGCATTTATATATAGTGAATATCGTCAAAGAGTACTTTTCTATACTGTACAGTCACGTTTTCAAAATCAATCATGCATATAGAAGCTTATTGTCGCTCATTATCTTACTATATATAAAAAAATAAAAACAACTATTCGTCATTATAATCTACGTATTCAAAATCAAACGACTATTCGTATAGTCAAATACAATTTTATTTCAGTAATAAATGAATGCAGCTTCTCTTGGTCATCAGTATCTGACCGCAAAATCGTTCAGTAAAACTGAAGGTTATTTTGGTGGTGCAAGATATCGTGGTTCAAAAAGAAATCCAGCAGAATCACTTCTACCTAAAACAAATGATCAACCACGACACGCAAGTCTACCAGCTAGTGAAACTGTTTCAGATAGACCAACTACAGTTTCTGATCAAGTAGAATCATCTGAAGCGACATTTGAACGAAGTATTAGTGATCCTACAGCACTTAATGTCACCTATAAGCCACAAAAAGGATATCAGCCACTTTATGAAGGTATATCAACTATTTTTCATCAATAATTTATATTTTTTTCCTGTTATTATTAGAAGGAGAAACAGAACCAGAACCATATGCATTAGTATCAATACTTAGTAAACGACGTGGTATGTTCATTCACAATTAATATAAAAAATATGCTTGTATTGTAATTAGGAAGTCGACCTGGAAATGACAGATTAAGTAGTCGTGTACGAAAATTTTATAAAGATCAAGACGAATTAATTGATTCATTGGAACAAATTCACAAGCATCATATAGATCATGAACCAATTGATGATACTAAATTAGCAAGACAAAAACGACATATTGATTGGCTTGTAAAGGCTACAGTAGTATGTAATTGTGTAAGTTTATTTTTGATTTCGAATAGAAAAAGAATACATATATATATGATAATATATAAAATAAATTTTTTCTTTATTTTAAAGACATTACTAATTGCAAAAATAGTAGCAGCTATATTTTCCAAATCACTTTCAATTATTTCATCAGTTGTTGATTCAGCTGTTGATTCAGCTTCAGCATGTTTACTTCTTTGGGCTGTTCATACAATTAAAAAACGAGATAAATATACCTATCCAGGAGGTAAAAAAAGAATTTATATATTTCATATATAAATATAAATATATTTTTAGGTCGTACTCGTCTTGAACCAATCATCATTGTAATTCTATCAGTTGTTATGATTTCAGCATCTGTTCAAGTTATTTATGAATCAGTCGAAACATTAATGAGTGATGTTAAAGCATTTAAGAATAATGGAACAACTGGTTTACCTAATATTGATATGGGTCCAGTACCTATAACTGTTATGTGTGTTACAATTGGTATGATTATATTAATATTCTTTACCATATAATGAATATCATATTTTTATTATTTTAGTTGTCAAAGCTACTTTATCATTTCTTTGTTTTCAAATAGCAAATCCAACAATGCGTGCTCTTGCTAATGATCATTTAAATGATGTATTTTCAAATGCAATTGCACTTGCTTGTGGTATAGTCGGTAAGAAGAATATAAAAAAAGAAATATTGTCATTATTCTCATTTCAATTTCTTTTAGCTGCAAAAGCGGTCTCTGGTACAATAAAAGCAAAACAAGTTGTTGTAGTTGATCCAAGTGGTGCTATATTTATATCACTTTATATTATATTTTGTTGGCTTAAACAACTTCGATCACAAGTTAGAAATTTAAGTGGTTATGCAGCTGAACCGGAGTTTTTACAAAAAATAACATGGTTAACATTACATCATTCAGAACTAATAGAAAAAATTGATACTGTACGAGCATTTCATTTTGGAACACAATTTTTAGTTGACGTTGAAATTATTTTACCTGAAACAATGTCATTAAAACAAGCACATGATATTGGAGCATCATTACAAGAATCATTAGAAAATTTGCCTGAAGTTGAAATAGCTTATGTGCATTTAGACTATGCTGTCGATCCTTTAAAATATTAAACTATTTTAAAAACGAAAGACTTTTCTTACTTTTTAATTATTCAAAAATAATATTGAAAAAAAATATTAAATAAAATATTACTTACAAAATCAGAAAATAATTTTAACATCATTATGATATATCCAAATTGTAATTCAGCTGATTTCTTTCTTTCTTTCTTTTTATAAAAATCGATAAGTTATATGACTAGACTCTTTTAATTACAAAAAAGATTGAAGAAATTTAATAGGTTTGTGTAACGTTTCTTTTAAGTGATACATTGTCAATGTTAGAGCTGCTGCATAAATCTGCAAAATTTATTAATAATATACTCATTTCAGACTCATTTATCTTATATATTTAATATGATCACTCAGAGCGTTATTTTTAATATCATTGACGATATATATGAATAATTTTTAATAGTAAGTTTAGATATCTAATGAATTGATATTTTCCTTGATACAATGGAAGTTTTTATTGTTCTGAACAAATAAGCATAGTGTATATATATATCCGACGTGGTCTAGTGGTTAGGATTTCTGCCTTTCACGCAGGAGGCCCGGGTTCGATTCCCGGCGTCGGAA
>CAJNOI010000061.1:78112-126676 GCA_905250115.1 Adineta steineri | reverse complement strand
TTCTGCCTTTCACGCAGGAGGCCCGGGTTCGATTCCCGGCGTCGGAACTCTTTTTTTTTGTCACCAGTTAAAAGGAACGAAGTACACAACATATTTTTTTTCTTTTGAGTTCAAATAAAATCGGACATTAGCTATGTCACATGAATCAATAATGAGTTTGCATTTCTATACAATAGATGACATGTTATGCGTCGTCTTTTTCTTAGTCATATACAGTGATTATTACTGTTTCGGTTGAATGATTTTTATACACACATTGATCGGAGAAAAAACATGCTTAATTTTATTTTTTTCGTATCCCGCCGTCGATTAATTTGATTAATTATAAAAAGAATCAACAAAAAAGATGCATAACAATTTCCATGAACCAGTAACAACAAATGAACCATCATCATCATCAAACCTTAATGATCAAACATTACATCAACATTCGTATGAACAATCGAATCAAGTTAATCACACAAATACAGATCAACAATATCACATAACATATGCAATAACTCCAGAAGAACCACCTCCATCTTATTATGCAGCTCTTCAATCATCATCAAATCCATCGAATATATATCAACCAAAAACAATCGATGAAACTAGGAATCCACGTAAATGAATTTCATAGTATCGAAATAAAACATTATCATTTCTTTTTTTTAGCTCAACTAAATTATCAGGGAACACCATTTCCACCTGGTTATAGATGGCCACGATTTTCTACTAATGCTGTATGTCCACATTGTGGTGTAACAGGTCATACACGTGTTCATACAACTAGTACTGCTCTTACTTTTGCTCTTGCAATTATTCTTTTTTTGTTTTGTTGTTGCCTCTTTATTATTCCATTTTGTCTTCCATCATGTAAAAAAACTACTCATCAATGTTCGCATTGCCATGCTATATTAGGTGAAGTTAATGAATTTCAATAAAACAAAAGAGCTCATCAGATCTTATCACATTTGATGTTTTATTTAAAAAAAAAACGAAAATTCAACACATACTCTGGAATGAGTCTAGTTTATGTATAAAAAATATATATATATTTATAAATAACAATTCAATAAAGAGATAAAGTTAACTTATGGATTAATTATCAAAATCATCAACATCAATTCGCATTGTATTTTGCGGTGATTTTCGACGTCCACTAGATCCATTCTTTTTATTATGATCATTATCTGTTCGATTCTTGTCACGACTTAATCTATTTTGTTCTTTTTCTTGTTGAATTTCTCGTCTTCTTTTTTTATCATATTTTGTATCAAAATCTTCAACTGTTAATTGTTCGCCTTCAAGAACACCGATTACAGTTAAATCAGTTAATTTATACGGTTCAAGTTTAAGATTCGATTTTGTTGGTGTATTTGATGTTTTATTTTTTTTATTTGTTGGTTGACTTGTATTTGATGATGAACGAGGATCAATAATTATCCATTCAGCACGATCAGGAAAATAACGCGCTAAAGTTATTTTTAATTTTTCTTTAGTAACTTTTTGAAAATGAAGATTATTTGTCATATATGATGCCACACGTGTTAAAACATGTTGTTCAAGATATTCATATTTGGCAATGATATTTTCTTTTAATGGCCAATGAACTTCAAATTGATGTTGAAAATAATTTCCATCATCATCTTTATTATAGACTATATTGAGAAGTAAATCTCTTTTAGCTAAAGATTCAGGATAAGATAATAATTCAAATGCATATGAATCGAGATCTTGTACTTTAGCTTGTCTAAAATAACAAAAAAAAAGAAGTTAGATATTTTTTTCTTTAAATAAAGATATTTACTTGAGAGTTGTAAGAATTGGCTCATGAATAATAGAAACTGGTTGATTATTTTCCATATCAAAAAGACGAATAAATTCTGATGGTTTAACATCACGTGCATAATTAGATGGAACTCTAAATTCAATATATTGAGCAATACGTTCACGAAGAACATTAAATGGAGATATAATCGGTAATTCAAAATATTCGCCAAATTCAATCGTATTATATTTCGGATCAATGTGAACTAAGAAAAAGAAAACAAAATAACTGTATCATTTTAAATTCAGAGAAAAATTAGAACAAATGAATTATTATAGATATTAATATTAGACATGAGCTTTCGAATATTAGTATTAAGATAGATCAATAGACAAGAAATTTATGATAGTAAATGGAGCTTTTCCATCGACTAACTTGTTTTATAATAGTCCTAGTTAGACTCTGGAATACTTGATCAAAGTATTATTGAAAATTAGATTGCGTCAGTGAAAGACTTCGACTAAATGAAGATACGTTCTAATACAGAAATGCTTTCAGAAATTTTAGATATGCTGAGTATCCTCTTGCTTTTTTAATAAGAAAATCAACACTATATAAAACTTTATTCGTACTAGCTTCCATTGGTTCATAAATTTTATCGAGAATTCGGAAGATTTTCAATCGAACATGATTTTTTGGTGCAACACTTCCTGGTCTCATTGTTAATTGTGCTCCATTTGTAAGTGAATTAGCACTTAATGTTTGATCGAAATCATTTAGTGGTTGTTCATCATCGGCTAACGATGATGTTACTTCACATAAATGGTATTCATTATCGTTATCTAATAAAAATAAAATAAAAATCATGAAATTATGAATAATTTATTTATTTACAATCCATCTTAAGTTCATGTTTAATTTGAAGCCATAATTCTGTTAATGTTATATTTTGATCAACAACAAGTTCTAATGAGCATGGTTCACGATCTGATAAAATATATAGAAGAAGATCATTCTCTTTCAATGCATGACCAAATTTTAAACATAAATTTGTATTATTGTCTTTAAAATTAATTGTATCAACACTTTGATGATCATATACTAAGATAAAAAAGATTTGATTTTTTTAATTATCTATCAAAATTTAACATACAAGGAATATGAGCTAAATCAGGATTATCATCAACATATAGACGACACATGTCAGCTTCTAATAATATACCAAATGCTTGAATAGCCATTAATTTAACTTCTCCAATGAGCTAAATTGAACAAAGAAAAAATTGATATATTGTTTACCACAGCTACATAAGATCTACTATTCATATATTCTCTAGTTTATCAATTTTTAATTAAATTCTTTGAGATAAAAGATTTTTCGATTGTGATGCACTAATATTTTGATTTCTAGAGATCTTAAGTGATTATGATTCACAAAGAATAACATTTGTCATAATGTCACACCTCAATGCATGCATGTAGTAGTTGATGCATAGATCAAATATACTTATTCATACTGTATAACTAATAATCGACAGAAAGAAGAAAACTATTCACTAGTCACACTAACAGAACGCTTACTAAGAGAGATTTTGCTCTATATTAAATATATCAAAAAATTTACTGTGGTATTGAAACAACTATAAGTCATTGGTTTTGTATAAGCAGTATCCAAACAATTTTTAATTGTTAATGATAATTGATTTTTTCCTAAATTCGTATTATTTGATGATGCATCTTTCCAATTCGGTACACTAAAAACAAAAAAATTTAATCTAATAGTAAAGGCAAAAGAAAACTATAATTATTTACAATGAATTTTTATCGTCAATTCCTAATGTATCACCATCTTGTAAATGTAATTGTTCTAATGTTTGTTTTTCTTCATCTGGTTTATATTCTCGACGTGATTTACGATTATTTTTTTCTTCTAAATTTAATTTACCCATACGTATTTGTTTCAATCGTTGAGGATTATCATTTTGAAAATAATCATAACATAGAATTTCTTTTAATTCTAATAATGTCGTATTTTTTGATATATGTTTTGTTGGTTGTAAACGTGATGCATGACGACTAGCATCAGGAAAACCATAAACTATATTAAGCATAATTGGTTCAAATTCTTCACCTTGTAAAACAGTATCGGGTAATAATGATGGATTTTTATATACGATAATATTATGATATGTTGATAGGTCAGTTTTATCTAAAGTTTTATCATTACTTGGACATGTTAATTCACTTATAATATGTAATTGACCAGATCGAAGTTTTTTAGCAATATAGAAATGACTACCTGTACCATATAGATCCTAAACATAAATAAAATTCTTGAACCTATTAATTCTATTTTTAATCTATCAATACCTCAAGTTTAGAAATAAATTCATTTATTTTTGTTCGTTTATCAAATATATGTTCTCCATAATGATCAGGAAATAAAAGTTGATTATTATTATTCAAATTTAATCGACAACCATCTACAATTTCAAACCAATCACTTGGATAAACCGTCACTGATAATTGATTTTGAAATTTCTCATAATTTTCACTAGAAAATAAAAATCAAATATTACAAAAACAAATCTTTTTAAAATAAATCGAACCGTTTTTCTTCTAAAATTTTATTTTTTTCTGTTATCTCATCACGCAACCATTGTGGTATTAGATTAAGTGTTTCATAAGATGTATTTGCTTTTGATCTATTACGATTTTTTTGTCGATAAAATAACATATAAGCACAATCATTTTGTTCATAATGTTTTTTAATATATTCTCGTGTAACACACGAAACAATTGAATCATCAAAACAAAACCAATGTTCATCATGATTTTCTAAAAGATCATTTTGAGATGATTCATAATCCATTTCATTTATATCATTATCATCGATATCCATTGGATATGTTTGTTGAACTAATCGAACACGTTTATCATCAACTTCAAATACTTCAGGATGATTTCGAAGAAACTATAATAAGAAAAAAAGAAATAGAATGAATAATTTAATTAAGGTATTCTTTACTTTATTAAATGTACCATTAGCACCACGAGTACGACTCCATGATGTTGTAGTATTCTCACGGTATGTCTAAAAAGAGATAAGAGTTTATTTTTGAATTAATTTTCACAAAAAAAAGACTTTTATTGTGAACATACTTTAAGAAGATAATCAATAGTAACCCAATCATCACATGATAATAATAATGTTTTAACTAAATCAAGTTTTTTCATTGTTTCTTCTTTAGTTTCAGCAGATTCATTAGAATTTCGAGTAGTTTGATCATTAGTAGTGTTAGATGGAGTACTAGACGTATTCGATGATTTTGATTTGCTTGATGATTTTACCTAATAAAATAATAATGATCATTTAGATTTACAAATAAACCGTTCATCTTACTGAAGTTGATTTCGATGGTGGACGTACCCATGTACCAATATTATCAATATCTTTAATATAACCATAATAATGTCCGGAATAACATGTACCTTTATGAATAACAACAGCAAATAATTCATAATTTGTTTCAGCTACTGATTCCTTACAAAGAAAAACAAAAATAAAAAATTAGAAACAAAAAACAGAATATTATTACTTCACAAAATTCTTGTAAGTCAATTTCAAATGGAAATTCATAGCGGGTAGTTTTCTTTTGTCTATTACCAGTTTTAATATCATAAACAAAACGTTGTAATGGTAAAGTTAATATTGGTGGTAATTTACTTATTTTTGCCCACTAAACAAAAAACATATATTACAAAAAACCAGAAGATTTAATCAATTTGAAAAACCTTTTCAGCATCACATAAATTATTTGAACATGATGAACATCGATATTGATTATCACCGATTAATTGTTCAGATATTGTAAATATATTTGCTAGAGATGTCGATAAATTCGGAGTATCTTGAACAACCAATGGTAAATCCTGATAATCTTCCTATAAACAAAATATTTCATAACAAGTCAAAGGAAAAAAACAAACAAATTTTACAGATCGTTTAAATATTTTTTCACATTTTTTACATTGTGTATAATTAATTGTAGATCCTTCATAGCATGAACGTATTAAATTCGATTGTTTTGTACCTTGCAAAGATTTTTGAACTGCATCAAATAATAAACGATTTAATTCATGAACATCTTGATGATCAATAGCCTATTGAAAAGAAATTAAGGAAAGTTTTTTTTTCTATATATAACTATCTTCAAACCTCATTCGATTGCCAACCAAAACTATCAGTTAACCGAATTGATGAACACGCTTGTTGATTGAGTAAAAGCATTTCAGCGAAAAGACGTTGTAATTCAACAATTATTTTACGAACCTATAATATCGGATTTTGTTAATAGAACTTCGAAATGAAATTAAACAAAGAAATTTACTTTTAAATTATTTGCACCTGGTGATGATAGATTCTGTTCGCTGTAATTAGCAGGAAGATTGAGATCTTTTGAAGTTAGACGGAAAAGGGGTTCTAAATAGAAAATAATACATATTTGTGAATCTGATAAGTTAAAATGTTCGGTTAAAAATCACAACTGTTCAATATTTTTTCATTTATTAATAGTCAGTGTAAAGATATCTTCCTACTTATTTTTATACCTTCAATATCAAAAATATTAGCTGTTCAATTGTACTATTTTGTATTGAACAGCAATTCTAGATGATACATCAACAAATTCCTTTGAAAGAACTGCTAGAATATTGTTTATTTTCAAATTTTAGACTCCTGTAATCAGACTATATATCGATCCTCATAAAAATTTTAATTTAATTGGAAGACATTAACTCGCTGGAAAATAAAGCCCTTGATGATGATTATAGACGTGTAATCATAGAAAAGTTGTATATAAGAATAACAAACTGTTATGAAATAGATATTTTCTCCTGCTGCGAATAGCTTTTATCATTCAATCAGACATAAATCTGTATTATAGCAACTACTTCTAATATTGATAAGCGAGATCATGATGTAACAATTATAATAAGATTATTTATATTCTACAATACATACCTCGGAATTCAGGTGTATAAAGTAATGTTTGAATGAGTACATTTAAATAACTATTAAAATAAAACTTGTAATTAAATCATATAAAATAAAATAATATCATTCATACCAAGTCGCTCCTTGATTTTGTAATCCACATAAATTCGTTTCATTTCTTGGAGTTGGTGGTTTTTCCATAGATTTTATAGTTGTTACTTGTTGGGAAGCTACATATATATATTTACAAAATATTTTTATTTACAAAATGAATCTTACTTACATTCACCTCCTCCTCCTCCACCATCGTCTCCAGAGAGATTATCTATCATAGTAACATATATCTAAAATCAAATAATCAAAATCAATTATTTTTTTATTCTATCTAAATATGGTTAACCGAAAAAAAAGACACCAAAAAATAATCACAAATAAATTAATCAATTACTAAAAATCATTATTGCAATAAAATAAAATAAACTCTTTTAATGATCACCAGATTCTTTATTTTTCTCTAAAAATTCTTGATATTTTTTTTCATTCATTAAAACTTTGCCAATATCATTTCGATTATTTTCATCGATTTTTGCTTGAACAAGCCAACCATTCTCATATGGACTTTTATTAATTAAATCAGCTTGAGTTTTTAATTTCTCATTCGTGCTTGAAATTTCACCATCAATTGGCATAAAACATTCAGCAACAGCTTTAACCGATTCTAATGTTGCAAATGCATCATCACGTTTAAATTTTGCACCAATTGAAGGTAATTCACAATAGACAACATCACCTAAAGCACTTTGAGCAAATTCACTAATACCAATACGAACTTCTTTTTTATTATCAAGTATTTGTACCCATTCATGTTTTTTTGTGTAATAACGTTCTTGGAATGCACGTGATGTTACATGGAATTGACGAATGGAATGAAATTTATTAGCATGACGAAACAATAATGAAGTTAATGTTGACATTGAAATAAATTTTTTATGTTTGATTTTTTAGATTTTGTAAAAGAAAAAAGTGAAAAATAGTTTGTGACTATGAATAGAAGATAGATAGATAGATAGATAGATATGAGAAAGATTCAGATTCGTTTGAATTATATCCAATAGTAATTGCTGTATAAGGCGATAAAAACAGATGTCATCATGTAGTTATACGATTTGTTCAAGTAGAATCTTCCATCGATTGTACACTTAACATAAATAAAACATTTTTTATATTAGAAAATGATATTGAGAATTCTCTATAAAAATATTTATGACACAATCTTTTAATTATTTCAAATACTTATGAAGATATTTGAATAGTTGTAAAAAATAAATGGAAAAATGACGGTTGCTCGACGAGAGTTTCGTTATGATTTAGTGCAAGTAGTTTTATTATAAATCGATAATTTATACACATAGATATTCAACAACATTAGAGTTATTAATTTATTATACTTTCCCTAGTAATCTCAACATTGTCTCAAGGTATAGATAAATAGATATCAATAAGAAAATTGGTTATTGAAAAAAGTTTTACATATCGTACCTGTTTCTTAACAAACGGATTCTTAATGAATTATTGTTAATAGCTCGTCTATAGTTATTTTGTTTCGGATGATATCAAAGCTCAGACACTATATATCTATAGTACAGATCAATCATTATATATAATGAAGCGAAAAGTTATTTTATTTATTAATATGAATTATTTAGTTTACATGATGAGTTGGATATGAAGACAGGCTGATAAGGGAAGGTCCCGAAGTGGTGATCCGAGTTAAAAGCTGATATTTTGCGGAGTTTGCTACACCAGATACCCTTAGGTCAACTATGAAATAATTACGTGCTGAGACCGATCCAGCAATAATTCGTACTCAGATAGTTTTCACTACTATATGCATATATACAACTATTATTGGACTCTTCGAAAAAGACAATTATGTGAAAGTCCTATAGCTTTTAAATGAAGATAGTTAGACTCCAGTTTCTACGATTTCTTTCGTCTGATGGGGATCCTAGTGTAACAACTTTGTGATCTAAGCTTGTATAACTGTCCCTTTATTCCATATATCCATCTCCTTTTATATCTTTTCCAATACAATCAATTATAGCGAGCAAGAAGACAGAAGGACAAAGTGACTTATGATTGACAGAATATAAACATAAGAAGGTGTGATACATGTCAACTAATTAGGGATATATTTCTCTGCAAGAGTAAGAAAGGAAGAGTGATGAGCAATGAAGGATATTGCTAGATGTATAACTAGTGAGAAGAGAAACAAACGGTGTCGCATATCAATCACACAAGATATTATAGTAAGGTCTTTAAATATCTTCATCTATAAGTTATAAGACTTTCACACAACTATCTTTTTTCGAAGAGAGTTATTTGTTTCATAGTTAACATCGAGTACTTAGTGTAGCAAACCTACACAATATCAGCCTTTAACTCGGTTCATCACTTCGGGATCTTCTTTTGTAAAATGGTCAAACATAGATGCATACACAAACTACTGTGACGAATTTTTTTGAAATCATGTTCGTTTAATAATGAGTTTCATACGAATATAATCTGTAATGCAAACAAACAAACGATGAAAGAGAGAAATTAAAGTAATTTATTTGCTAGATTCAATGTTGAAATTATCAGTTAATTTCATCTTATTTTACTAAATGAAATTCATATCTAATAAAAATTGTTTCATTTTTTTATATAAAATCATATTTATTTTCAAAACAAAAATTCCTACAAAATTAAAATAAAAAAATATATATATAAATACTATAATCATAATGAACGTTTTGGTATTTGCATAGTAAAAACCGGTACATTTAAATCATTCCATAACTGTGAATCTATAGATTGTGGTGTCAATATGATATGTTGTGATGATGAATATTGTAAAGTATTTTCATAAAGAATATCAAATGATGAATGTTGTTTTTCATTATCCTAAAAAAAGATATTACTTAAGGGCCCCCCCGGGTCAAAAACATTTTTTTTTCCAGAGCACTCAATCTTAATGAAGTTTTTACTCAGTATGTATCTGACCTTGGATAGTCTTCAGTAAAAAATTGAGCTCATAATATAGAGTTTTGTGAGAGTTATCCTAATATTAAGGGTCAAAAACAAGTCTTCGTAGTTCCAAGATTTTGTTCGCAATTTTAATGATATCGATCTCGCGATAGCGTCAAAATGTGCAGAACACTTGTCTCTACACCCTAACAAAGCCGGTTTTTTGAAAAAAAAGAAATTGTTTCTTGAAAAAGGTTTTTGGAAAAACTTAAGGTTATCTCTTTAGAAAACTCGATTTTTTCATAATGAACTAAGATGAAAACAAAAACTCTGGCTTTGTTAGGCTCTAGCACTGAGCTTTAGCTTCATTTTGAAACCTTCCCGAGCTCTCTAGCATTCAAAATGGTGGAGAAATCTTGGAAATACGGACAGACAAACCATAAAAAAACACTTTCGAGAAAAACGCAAAACAAGTTTTTACTTTGATTATCGAATTTTTTCTTCGAAAAAACTTGGTATAGAGAAAAAGTCAAATAGTTTCAATAATTGTGGTTTTCGAAAAAAAACATTTTCGAGCAGGTTTTTCAGAAAACTCGCTATAAAACCCTCAAAAACCACCGCAAAACCGATAAACTATAGTCTGTTCGAAAGTGTAGATGATGGGCTACCTAAATATGGGTGAATCTTAAAATCGTCGTTTTTAAAGAAAAAATTTTTTTTTTGACCCCGGGGGGGCCCTTAAGAAGATACAAATGCAAAAGATATTTACCATATAAATATCAATTTCATCAAGTATACGAAATGGTTGATAAATAGATTGCCAAAGTGCTAGTAGAAAACAAAATGTTGATATTGATCGTTCACCACCAGATAATGATTTTAAATTTCTCTGATGTATATTAACCTAAAATAAGAAAATATTGTTTTTTTTTATAATTCCCTTCGAAAAAAAATCTTTACAATTATTTCAAGTTCTTCTTTTTTATGATCGATATTAATATTTGTATCATCAAAATTATATTTTTCCATTAATTTTTGAAATTTCGTACGAAGATAATATTGATGTCGATCAGCTATTGTATGAAAACTTTCTTGACGTTTATTAATAAATTGTTTAAGATGCTTTAATAAAATAAAAAAAACGAAAATATTTCTATATTAATTTTATATTTTTGTTTTACTTCAACTTGTTGATAACATCGTTCATAAGTTTGTTTATATTCTCTTGCAGCATCACGTTTTATTCGATATTCATTAATTATTTCTCTACGTTTTTCATTCCTAACAAAATATATTATTAATAAATTAAAATAAAATTTAACAAAAACAAACGTGTCTTCATTTGCTTTCAGATAATTAGTAATTGCATCAAGTTTTTGTTGAATATCTTTAATAGATCGAATAATTGCACTTCTATTTTTAAATTTCTAAATAAATAATAAAAGATTAAATGAAGAAAAAAGAAACTGAAATATTTATTTACTTTTCGATGTTTTTTATTTAATTGTTTTAATTTAGTTTCATATTTAAGAATCTGTTTATTAAATCGAAGAGATTGTTTCTTTAA
The DNA here is from genome assembly GCA_905250115.1 of Adineta steineri. Taxonomy (NCBI): domain Eukaryota; kingdom Metazoa; phylum Rotifera; class Eurotatoria; order Adinetida; family Adinetidae; genus Adineta; species Adineta steineri. The sequence goes on along the minus strand of CAJNOI010000061.1, from coordinate 115,354 downwards.
TTTTTTAATTTTTTCTTGAAATTCAGTGTATTTAGATTTTTTTGTATCAAGTTTTTCGATTAGAAGTTCATATTGATGAGTTTTTCCATCGAGTTTTTTTGTTAGATTGTCATGATTTTCTACAATAATAGCAAGTTGTTCAAGATTGTTGTCTTTCTTTTCTCTTGCTTCATCGTATTTACGAAGTGTATCCTTATATGTAGCAACATAATTTCGAGCTTTTTCTTGTAATTCATCAAGTGAACAATCAATAACCATCGGCATTGTAGAATTAAGACGATCGAGTTCCTTAAAAATCATTAATCACATATGTTTCTAATATTTTCGAATTTTTTGTCTAGTAAACAAATATGAAAAGTACTGTGCTAATCTCGCCTTAAATTTAAATACAAATATATCACTTATAGTTATTCGCATGAGAGAATCAATAACCTCCATACCGATCTTCAAAAATAATTATAAAACTGAAGGGTGTTCCATTAAATTCCGCTATTCTATCTTTCGAAACTATTAGGATATCCGATCAATAGAAAACAAAGCTATATGAATACCTGTGACAACTTTTCTGAAATTTTAATGAGTAAAAGCAACTTTCGAGAATGAATATCGACTTAGGAAATAATACGAATTTCTCGATTAGTTTTTTTCAATATCATCTAAAATAAAAATGAAAAACTATAATATACCTTCATTAGTTCTCTAATTTTATTCTTATTATTTGTATTAGCTCTTGTTGTTTGTTCCATTTCGTCTATATTTGTTTGTCGAATGGTTTTTAATATATTTATTGATTCATTCATACGTTTAATTTGTTCATTTAATTGTTTTATGTTAATTTGTAATTCTTTAATTGATAATGACTGATTATTATCTGTTGAAAAATATTTAACTGCTTGTTTATGATTTGTATAAATTCGAAATGTTTTATCGAATTTAATATTTGATCCATCATATGTCCAAGCTTCAACAACTTGTTTAACTTTTCTATCAATTTTTTTCCAGTTTAATCTTTCACTTTCTCGAATTTGTTTAACTTCATCTAAATTTTCAAGTAAAATAGTTGCTTCAATTTGTTTAAAATCAATCAATGCACATTCAACAGTTATATTATCAATTTTTAAAATATCATAAATCGATATAACATTAGCTTGTTTTATATGTTTTAATGTTCCAGATATATCTGGAGTATTATCTGAATATGCTCGAACATATACTGGTGGATAATAATCATCAGATGAATATGATGCTAAGATTTCAAGTAGAATTTGTTCATCATGATTATCTGTACAAATAAATGCAGGCATAATAGGTGCAAGATGTTTTTCTACAGCATATGCCCAATGTGGATCAGTGCAGTGAATATAACGACCTAAGCAAGAACAAAAAGAGACTTTCGGAGAATGAATAGAGAAATTTACCTATTGGACCAATAGGTTTCTTATGAAATCTTTGTTCATTTTGAATATCGCTTAGACAACTTGACATCCATAAACCATAGATATCTGTTTGATTTTGATCAATTATAATTAATTCATCCAATTCTTGTTTTTTTTGTTTTACTTCATTTTCTAGATAATCAATTTCCGATTGTTTATTACGAATATCATTATCATTTGAATGTATGTCATTCGTTAATGAATTTATTATTTTCTCCCATTCAATTTGATTTTCTCGTCGAGTTGCTATTTCATGATCAATTTTTAGACGTTGTTGATCACTATTATCTAATTGTCGATTTAAATTTTCATATTTATCCTAGTAAAAATGTTTAATGTACGATGTGTATTTTTAGAAATAGCAAGGATTTCGATCTTAAACTTTCTTATTTTATCCTTGAATTCAATGTAAACTTATACTTTTTGTGCTCATTAATTCAAATAATATGATCAAAGAAAAGAATTCATAATTTTTAAAAGCTTTTTGACCGGATCTACAAATATTGCGCACGAGACTACAAACAATTCATATTTCTCGAGAAGGCCTATACTTAATTTTATAAACGCATTAGTTAATCGTTTAGTTATTATATTTTATTGTTTCTTATGGTATTTTCAATAAATAGACTTACAATTTGTTGTTGTAAATATATTTGTTTGAGTTCAACTTCCGTTAAAATATTTTTATAAACGTCACAATCTTGTATATAAGAACGAATTTTGTGTTGAATATCATTTTTTTGTTTGGAAAAATGCATTATTAATTCTCTTAAACTATTTGTATCTTTTTCTAAATCATTCTTTTCTATAAAATAATCATTTAATTGTTGTTCCATGTTAATAAATTCTATCTAAATAAATCAAGATATGATTTTGTTAAAATATACTTTTCTTTCTTACATTATATTCAGTGATTTGTTTGTCAATTTCATATTTATCTGTTTCTATTTCATCTAACTCATTTTGCAATTCATTTATTTTCTAAATTTAAAATATGATTTTTATTGTGTTTAATTTTCTAAATCACAAACCTCTTGTATTTGATCAGCACGAGCTAAAGTTAATTCCTTTTCTAATACACGTCTTTCACCCTCATAATCACGTCTAAGTTCAATTTGTTTAACCTCTTGTTCTAATGGTTCTAATTCTCTAAGCATATCAATATGTTTCTATTGAATCGATAGAAAGTAATTTAATAAAAAAAAAATAAAATTTTCGATTCTACCTCTTTCATAGTATTAACTCGTTGAGTTAATAATTGAACAGTGCAAATACTTTGCTCATAAGCTTGTTTCATCTGATCTAATTGTGATACTTTCATATAAAACTATGGACACAAAAAAATTTTTAATATAAAATAATCTCGATTAAAAATTTACTTGATATTTTTTATTTGAATCACTATTTATCAAAAATGTTTTTGCTATATCTTGATGTAATATACACAGTGGATTTTCAGGAGATATAGATAGAGCTTGTAGTATTTCATCTATTGTTTCTTTACGTTTGCTTATTATTCTATGGTTAGCACCTAAATATTCGGAGAATTTAGAAGCAACACAAAAAATGATTTGAATATTACCTAAAATTACGTAACTAGACTGTCGAGAACCAATTTTTCGAATGATTTGAATTTGATTACCATAAATTTCTGGTTTATATGCTTCTTGTCCCTCATTTGCTAATGTAATTGTTAATTGAGCTGATCTGAATTTAAAACATTATAATTATAAACAAGTATTTTCACTATCAGATAAAACGATGGTTTATTTACGTTTCTCCTTTTCTTATAAAGGATTGAATATTTGATGTCCGTCCAGTAGTTCTTGCTTGTGCACCCAAACAAAGGCAAATTGCATTTGCTATAGTTGATTTTCCTTGAAAAATAATTAAATTATTGCGAGAAAATTCTTCATTTTATTTACCTGAACCATTTGCACCAGTTATAATTTGCATTTGAGTAGGATAAAACTGTATGGAAAAATTTTTATGACACATAAAATTAAGCATATGAAGCTCTTTAATCTGACCAATAGTAAACATTTTTTCATTATCATTTATTATCATTAATTCATGTTCCTTTGAATCAATTAAATTATTATTATTCATGTCTGAATTAAATGCAATCGATTGTTTGAGATCATTCATTATCTGAATAGAATCGAATATACTTTTTTTAAATCATAATTTATATAACAAGAAAAGAAGAGATTTGTAGCAATAATTTTCTTTTGCACCTTACAAGAATCATAATACTTTTTAATTGTAAGCAATCTTGAAAATTTCGACATTTATGAAATCATGTGAGTGTCACAATTCATGACATTTATATGATGAAATGCTACGTTTAATTAACTAGTCATTCGGTATTTATATACAACTAAAAAGCGCCAATACCGCGTCATTTATTTCATTACACCAAATTAGATTATGCGTAAATATACACTGAAATGAGGAGAGTATTGACGAAACTATTTAATGGTAATATACAAATTAGAAGCAAACATTATTTCTGTTGTTAATAAAATATAGAATATTTCAAGATTGTTGATATATGAAAACAATCTTCTATCTTTTAATTCAAATATTTCGCATCTTTTTTTTTGTCCATCAATAAATCATGTGAACTTCAAGAAAAAAAAGCAAATTATATATTGAAGAAGATCTATACGTAACAACAGCATGATGCATAAAAAATAGAATAAATTTACGAATAAAAACGAAATTGTTGAAATTTGTTTTTTTGTAAAAAAAAGAAAGAATTAGATGATTCGTTTAAATAAGAATGCATTGGCTATGATCAACAACTAATTCACACTTTTTCATCTAGATGTCCTTAGTAAAACGTATTCGATTATTATATAATCAAAATTTTTCAATTAATATATTTTCTTATAATGTATATCGAAATTCAGGATGGCGATCGCCAGCTAGTTCGTTTCCACCATATCGTTGAATTTCTTGATCAATCTCTTCCTGATTCATTCGTGATCGTCGACGATTAATAAAAATAAATGTCAAACGAAGAATCAATGCTAATATTGTTTGTAAAGTAACAAAACTTAATGCAATTGTATTACCAAGATAATATTTTGGTTTCTGATTGTCAGTATAGATCTGTCCTGATATTATTCCACCAAGTGATCCAACAGACACAATTAGTGCCGATGCAACTGCACGTCGTGTTAATGAAGCACTAAAGAATATGACTTATGAATATAGTTAATATGAAAAGACAATATCACCTACAAATTATTATTGAACCAAGCTATTTTTACACTAACATTTGCATAAGTACCGCATGTAATAAAGATAATACCCATGTATAGAATATAGACATGTTGTTGATTAACGAACATTAATATAAGAAGACCACATATTGTTATGAGATTCGTAAAAACAAGATGGAATGTCCGTTCAAGAAAACTATACGAAATTATATTTTTATACAATATATTATTATTAAATATAATACTTACTAATCGGAACTACGAGATATAATTAATATACTAACAAATGCAGCAATATAAGGTGGAACAGTTAACAATTGTGTTTGTACAGGTGTCGAACTGCCCATTGCATGAATAAGTGAAGGTAAATATAGAGTTACACCTTGTAAAGTAATAGTTCCAAAAATATAAATAATGGCATATGCATATGTTTTCCAGTCAGTAAATACAGAAAGAACTTGTAACCAAGAAAATGAGTGGTTATTCGATGCACCTGCATCTTCTGCAAGGCGATCGATTTGTAGTTGACGTTGTTTATCAGTTAAGAATCGTGCTTGTTCTGGTGAATCAGGTAAACAAAACCAACAAATAAATGCAAGAATTATTGTTGGAATACCTTCAATCTAATACAAATTTAGAACTTGAAAAACAAGAATAAAGAATGATGTTTTATCTTATTACAATAAAAAGGAGTTGCCATTGAGCAAGGATTGGTGATTTAATTTGAAGAATACCATAAGCAAGTAAACCACTAAAAGCTCCTGCAATTGCTGAAAATGACCAAAAACATCCAAGTCGAAGAGCTTGTTCTTTTCTTTTATACCATAATGATGTATAATAAATAAGACCAGGAAAAAGCCCAGCTTCAAATGTACCAAGTAAAAATCGACATAGAAGAAGTGTACTTGCAGTACGTACGGCTGCCATACTCACTGCTACTATGCCTACAAAAAAAATTTTAGATTAGTATCACTGTTATATAAAAATTACCCCAACAGAAAACAATAAGAGCAATCCATTTTGATGGGCTCCATCGTCGAAGAATAATATTCGATGGAACTTCGAAAATGGCATAGCCAATAAAAAAGATCGACAAAGACCTATGATAAATTGCTGAATATTAAATAATATATATATATAGATATTATTTACCATCGGTATTGTTCAGATGTAAGATGAGCATCATGTTCAAGGCCTGCTAATTTTGCATTAGCAATATTTGCGCGATCAATATATGATAGCAAATAAGTAATACTTTGAATAAAAAGAAAATTATTATTTTATTATTGATTTATTCAAAAATACGTACGAAAGTAATGGGAGTATATGCAAATCAAGTTTACGTATCAATATACGATTTTCTTTATGATTATAATCATTCTTATCATCAATGGGTGTAACAGACGAAGACATTTTCATAGTATGTGTTCTACTGTGTATTTTTACTTTTGTGATTGTCACATATGGAAGAAAGAAAAACAATATGAATGTATATATATATATATACTATATTGTGCCCTCTATGATCGTCATTCAAGCTGTGTACCCTTCTATGCACTTGATGATAGCTTTTGAAATAGAACTAAATCAATAGTCTATATCACAATAGTTTGAAAGAGAATAAAAGTAAAGAATTTTATGAGTACAATTCAAAACTTTGATCTTACATGTTTGTATAAACTTGAATATGTCTCAAGTAAAAGTGCCATCAATGACTATATGTATTGTTAATAACTTTGAATATAAAATTTACTAGAAATTATTAGTAGACCAAATTAAAATATTATCGAAAACTATTTTCAAGATTATAATGTATATTAAAATTTAGGATGATGATTTCTTCATCATTCATTTGTAATCAATGACGATTAATAAACATGAATAATACACGAATACTTACTGTCATGATCCTTTGTATAACAGTACAAATTAATGCAATCGAATGTCCCATTAAATAGTTTATTTTCTGTTTTTCATCATAGATTTATCCAGATATCAATCCACCAATAGCACCTATTGATATAGTACTTCACTTCTGAATATTTTTCTATTACAAATAAAGAGTAAATAGGAAATAAATTAGTTTCGAAAACGAATAGATATCTCAAAATCGATTGTAATAAGCATACGATACCCCATAGAAAAACGATGAGAGAAATATTAGCTATACTGGTGCCATTAAGATATCAATTCTTCTTTTCAATATTATAAAATACATACGAAAGTAATGGAAATCATTGTTACGTATTAATTCTTTTCAAAAAAAAGAACGTTGATCTATAGCTCTATAATTTCAATAGAATCAATCAAAAATTTCTTGTCTCTATACTTATGAAATGGAAATTAGTTTAGATTTTTGTCGTTTTATTAATACAATGTAATCACGCATAATAAGTTGTTAACTTTTTCTACTTCAAATGTAATTTTCTATTTCACTGAAAGTTTAAAAAAACTATATTAATTTTTTTTTTCGTATTTGAAAAGCAATATCTGACATCTGTCACGTGCTGAATAATAATTGGTTGTCATTAGAATGATTGACGGGAATCTGAACGAAACGAAAATTCTTTGTTCTTAGATAATTCTTGTCAATAATTATTCAAAATATTCTATCTCTTATGAATGGTTTTCATTATTAATCGAATAGTACTTGATACACCTTCAACTTGGAATCGAACTCGTTTTGAAGCTACTCGTACTAAATATCGACAAGCTCGAAAATTAATCGAAACTAGTATTAATGGTATTTTATCATTGAAATAATTTATCTCTATTACATTAATATTTTCTTTTAGTACAATTTGCAAAACAACTCAAAGATGTTTGTTTACAAAATAACATTATTAAAAAAACTATAATTGAAATTGATCAAAATTTATTTGAACATAGAAATAAACTTCATATATTTGATAATCTAACTGAATTAGCTGTACAATCATTACCAAATCATTTAAATAAAGTAAATATTTATATATTTTTAAAATATTTCCATAACTAATAAGATGTGTTTTTAGCGTATAGAAAATATTCGTCATATTCTTAAAAAACATTGTAATGCTATTAAAAAAGTCTTACATGAAGAAAATGAATATTGGAAAGTGATGCATTCTACTATTACATCGAATAATTTTCGAGCAACTAACAAGAACAAGAATCATTTAAAGCTATCTGTAAATAACTTCTTCTTTTTGTTTATAAAAATTATCTGGATAGAATTTTATTATTTTAGAATAAAAATTCGTCGATTAAAAATGAACGCATTAGTATTGTTTTACTTCAGAGAAAATCGAATCAAATTCTTCCTTGTGTTAATGAAACATATATTGTTAATCATGAAGAATCTCCAAATATATATTCTTCAGAATTATCTTTCAAACAAACTCAAGTACTACCAATATATACAGAACCAAATCTTCCAATTCCAATTAATTTTTCTGCAACCATTCTTCAGGAAGAAGGAGAAGAATCTCCATCAATTAGAGATATAACTTCATCATTTGATCAAAATCAAACAGATCAAGAATGTTTAGAATTTATGGAACCAAAAATAATGCTCGATCGACTTACTCATACAGATCTTCTTAAATATGGTATTAATGATACTCATTTTCAACATCAGTAAAATTCTATTCCTATTCTTTTTTTGTCTTATACAAATATAAATATTTCTTAATAGAGATTCTTTCGACATTCCAGAACCACTATCTAAACGTCAAACACGTTCGAGGAAAAAAACGAAATCAGAATCAATTCGTAAAAGAAAAACTCGAAAACGAAAACAATCAAAATCAGAAAATACTATTACTTTACGTAAACGAAAATCCGTTTCAATTATTAAACCTGAACGTCCGACACTTAGACAACGAAGGAATAATAAAACTAAGAGTATGTTTAATTATTTTTAGAAGAATACATTTTCTTTAATTATGATATTTGTTTAGAAAATAATATATCAATTCGAGAACCATCTCCACTACCTATTATTGATCCATCTAATCACTACAGAAATCGTTTTTCAACACGTAAGTTTTAAGTAAAAATATATATCAATGTCATATGTATGTTATTCTATATCATAGGTTTTCAGCGATTGAATGATATTACATTATCAATGGTTAACATCGATAGTAATGATGATAATACCGAATTAAATTATGATTGTCGATCTCGGAAGAAATCTAGTAGATTAATAAGATCTAAAAAAGATTAAATATTTTCTTTTGAATATTTTGTAAATAAAAAAAATACCATTCAGTTTTCGTCGATTTTGAATGAAATAAAAATGACTAAGGAAATAATATTTTTTAATTTCACTTCTTTCAAATTGAATAAATGATACATACGAAAAGTAGTGAATAGAATAATTATGAAATTCATTATGAGTCTGACATAATATACATAGTAATAATAATGATTGAGTTATTCTATTTCAAGCATGATAGCAGAATCGAATCTCTATATATCAAAACACTGTTTTTTATGTCAAATAATTTTCAAGAATCAAGACAACCATTATTTATTTTTCATTTATCAATACAATTTAATTGTAACATATTTCATAATATTTAACACGAAATATTTCTATAAGAAACTATTTAGAAGAAAAACTTAAATACATAAAAGAAAAAACAAATTATATAAAAGTTAATAGATATTTTCATTGTTGTGGTAGATGAATTGAATATTTCACCAATACTGCTAAATAATGAATTAATCGATCCAAGTCCATCAATTGATCCATGTCCATTAATCGACCCAGCTCCACTAACTCGTTGACTTCTTAATGGTCCCTGATAATATACATGACCTGCTCCTCTAACAGCAACATCGACAGCTTGTTCACCGATAACATACGCTGTGCCAGCACCACTAACATCAACAATAACAGTATTCATAGGACATGCACGACCATCGAATTTTCCTGCTCCAGAAAGAAGAATACAACCTGCACCTCGAACATTTCCCGTCATAGTTATTTGAGCCGCACCGGAAAGAATAACGTTAAGTTTAGAAGTAATTTCCACTTGTAGTTGTGCTTTACTAGCACCTGATACTTTCAATAATAATGAATCTGATTGAATTGAATTTGTCGTTGTTATCATTGCTGTACCGCTCATAACAATCGATGATAATGATGTACGAAGACGTAAATAAGCAGTTATTTTTGGATAATTATTTTCTGCTTTAAGACGAATACGAAGTTCAGACTGAGATGTAATTATCAAACAACAGTCGTGTACCCATTGTTCAGTTTCAATCTCGAGAGTTGACATTGGACCACTTGTATCAATACGTGTTAATTCATAACTAATTATACTATCACCGACGAGTGCAGTTATATCACCATCAAGTTTATAAGGTAAACGACGAATAGTTCGATCAGTTTTTATTATTGTAATAGAACATAGGAAAATAAGAAAAGTACTTGAAATAAACATCGTCTGATGGTCACTGAAAGAATATTGATATGAAGCATGAAAACAAAAATTAGAATATATCACTTTCGTTCTTTCTTTCTATTAGGGAAGAATCACTTTGTCATTCTTCCCTGGATTCAATCTATCTATCTATCTTTTCTTTTTCTTTTTGTTTGTCTTTGTTTGCCTTTGTAAAGTAACAGATATATGTGTGTGTGCGTAGTAGTAAAGAAGTGATTTTCCTATTTGAAATTGACAGACGTATATGTTCGTCGAAACAAGCTAATACTTTCTTTTTTTGTTCAATTAAAAGTATATGAATACAGATAGTGAATACCACTAATAAATTTGTTTACTATAGAAGATTTTAATAAATAACACTTCTATATACTCGACAAAAAAATAATGATGTTGTAATTATATATTGATCTTGTATTTAAAAATTTGTTTTTCAATTCGTTTCTTTCATCATCAATGGGATGGGTGTGGGTGTGGCATGATGCAACAACGAAGAGACAATGACACCCACTCATCCGTCATCAACCTTTCGCAGGGAAAGTAATATTTTGACAAGAGTAAAGTTGTCCTGGAGTCCATGCGGACTCATAGCGCCATTTTTTATTCATTAGACTTATCTGTGGTTTGAAAGAAAGATGAGATAAAGAGATAGGTCAAACATAGAAGCCCTTGATGCAATTTTGAACGAAAATCTGTGAAATGAATCCGCGTGGACCTCACGACCACCACCAAGGGTTAATACAATTTAATTGTTAAATTCTGGATAATATTATAATACTACATATTCCTATGAAAAACTATTTACAAGAAAAATTTGAATACATAAAAGAAAAAACAAATTATATAATAGTTAATAGATATTTTCATTGTTATTGCAGATGATTTTAATAATTTACCATTACTGCTTAATAATGAATCAATCGATCCAAGTCCATTAACTCGTTGATTTCTTAATGGTCCATGATAATACACATGACCTACTCCTCCAACAGCAACATCAACAGCTTGTTCACCAATAACATACGCTGTACCAACACCAGTAACATCAACAATAACAGTATTCATAGGACATGCACGGCCATCGAATTCTCCTGCTCCAGTAAGACGAATATAACCTGCACCTCGAACATTTCCCGTCATAGTTATTTGACCCGTACCAGCAAGAATAACATCGAGTTTAGTAGTAATTTCTACTTGTAGTTGTGCTTTACTAGTACCTGATAATTCAAATACTAATGAATCTGATTGAATTGAATTTGTCGTTGTTATCATTCCTGTACCAGTCATAACAATTGATGATAATGATGTACGAAGACGTAAATAAGCAGTTATTTTTGGATAATTATTTTCTGCTTTAAGACGAATACGAAGAACAGGTTGAGATGTAACTATAAAACAACAATCATGTACCCACTGTTCAGTTTCAATCTCGAGAGTTGACATGGGACCACTTGTATCAATACGTGTTAATTCATAATTAATTATATTATCACCTACAAATGCAGTTATATCACTATCAAGTTTATAAGGTAAACGGCGAATAGTTCGATCAGTTTTTATTATTGTAATAGAACATAGGAAAATGAGAAAACTGGTTGAAATAAACATCGTCTGATGATCACTCAAAAAATATTGGTATGAAGACAAAAATAGAACATATCATTTTCTTTCTTTCTTTTTTGTTCAATTAAAAGTATATGAATAAAGATAGTGAACAACACTAATAAATTTGTTTGCTATAGATGATTTTAACAAATAACACTTCTATGCGCTCGACAAACAATGATGATGTTGTAATTATATATTGATCTTGTATTTAAAATTTGTTTTTTAGTTCTTTTCTTTCATCATCATCAATCGGACAAAAGTGAAAGAATATTAGTTCAAATACTAAATTAATCTCGTTTTCTATAGTATGAAAAAAATCTGATCTTATGATTGATAATGTAACTACGAAGAATAGGAATTAATATATAAAATATTAATATGGTAGATACCCTTAGAGAATATGGATTATACTTTTCTCTTGTGGTAAAAATGAAATAAGAATATGATTTTTATCAATATTATATTTAATTACTACTGTGCTAGAAAATATTCTCATATGCGTAATGTGTTTCTATGTCTTATGCTCATATTTTGTTTGATTGAAAATGAATAAAAAGAATTATATAACACAAATCACATGCGTGATTCACATTTACACAATAGTTAACTGATCATACTATTTTATTTATCTGTCAGTAAAACATTAGTTCAGTTGATAAATACTGCTTATGTAACTCTTTTCACTTGCATGTATTACAGAGTCTAGATTATGATAGTAGTTATTATCACACCTTCCTTTCATAACTGATTTTTATCGACTTTTTTTACAGGACACGAAAAATATCGAAAATCTAATCCGATTGAATAACAGTTCATCTATAAGTATAAACTACTTAATTTTTCTCAACATGTTTTAACCAAGCCTTATGAAAACGAAAAATAAATATATTGTCGAATAATAAAGAAAAAAACAAATTTGATGCCATACAACAACAAATAATTCAGAACTTATTATATTTTTTGTTTTGCTGTATATATGCGATGATGTTGATTACAAGTTAATAGCGAATATAAATATACAGTAAAAGAAGAAAGAAAGAAAAAAAACTGGTTTAAAATTTTCAAACTAAAAGAAGAAGAGAAAAACAAAAACAAAGCAATCAATGGAATGACTATAAGAGCGTTTGTCTTCAGCAAGAGCACCCGTATATTCAATATATATATAATATATGTAAGATGAAAAAAAAGCATTTTGAAATAATTTAGTTCAATCTTCATCATTATCATCACCAGTTGTATTTTGAACATTTTTATTTGTTAACATTTGTTCCCAGCGTTGTGACATATCTAATTTTTTTGTTGGACGTATTAATGGTGCTTGTGCTCTCTGATAAAGAATAGAAAATTCAATGAAATAAATAGACAACAGCAAAAAAAACAATTTACTTCATTTTCTTTTCGTTTTAATCGTTCAATTTTATCAAAATAACGTTCTTGATCTTCTTCATGTTCATCTTGTGATGCATTGCCTGAATCACCATTTACTGATGATGTAACACCTATAGCTGAATGACGTTGCTTTCTAAATAATAATGTTTACTATTATGAATGAAAAAAAAAACTTTTTTCAAGGATTTTACTTTAATTCTTGTTCTCTTTCTTGAAATTCACGTTTTTCTAATTCAAGTCTATCTGTTGATGATAATTTTGAATAATCCGCTGATTTATTTGATGAACTAATAATGGGTGCTGTTGGATTTGGACTTGGAAATTTACCACGTATGGATGAAATTGCTAAAAAATGAAGAAGATCATTTAAAACATAAATATTAAAAAAAAACTTTTTCTTTTACATGAATTATTATTATGTGTTAATTTTGGTGTTAGAAATCCATTTGATGTTGCAATTACAGGTCGATGAATTCGTTCTGTATCTCGTCTAACTTTTCCTGTTGCAAGAGTATTACTTGATTGACTTTTTGATATTATTGGTACAAATTCTTGATATTTTCTTGGATCGGAATGTTCATCACTTGTATGTTGTATTCGACCTAATTGCCGTAATTCAGCTTCTTTAGCACGTATAGCTTCAATTTCACGTTGAATTATATTATTTGTATTTTGTGCTGCAAGAATATTTTGATTTGATGATGAACGATGAATAAAATTATTTGTTGAGCCTGTACGAATAATTGGTACACCATTATCATTTAAACGATGTAATTCTTGTGAAACAACATTATTTATTTGTTGTCGTTCATCATTGATTGGTGTTACATGAGAATCATAAACAATATTTGTTATTGATGTTGTTGAACGACGTGATGATGGTGAACCATTCGTTGAAGTTGAAGTATTTTCTTTTGATGTAAAAAAATCTAAATTTGATAAAAATGAACTACTTTTAACGGGTGCTTTTGCTGATGATGGACTATCTGTTTTTAATGAATCATTATTTGCGTTTGTTAATAAAGCAGTTGCATCTTCTGGTAGACCACATTTACGACGTTGTCGTCTTAATTCTTCTTCTTTTTCTTGTGCTTCACGAATTTCACGAGCTATTAAAGATTCAGAATTATGACCATTTGATATTGATTCAGATGATGTTCTTGAAGGAGCAGTTCCTGGACGAATTATTTCTTCAGTATTATGACGACGTGTATTACTACCATAAATTTGAGGTTGATGTTCATGTTCAGGCTGAAATAATCATACAATATATTAGAGATAATAAAGATTCAAACAAAGAAATTCTTCTAGTAATTATGTAAACATACAATTATAATATCAAAAGTGTACTTATATATTCATTTGAGTTTGAAGAGAAATGATGAAGTTCAGTATTGAAATAAATCGATTAATAGAATGTTTTAGAATTTCATGAACTGTTAAATCTATTCTTTCTATAACTAAATACTAACCTTTTCTTTCTTCATGTATTGTCTTACAAGATCTCTAACTTTAATAATTGCTTAATGTCAAATACGAAAAAGATCCGATTATTCTACGACTATGTTCGATAAACATTAATATCATTTGATCAAAACAACAACAAAATTCCCTGATGTCACACGTCTGAATATTCAAGTACTTTTTTTTCATCAAAAATAGAAGACAAAAAAGTTCATATTACTATATATTGTCGGAAGAAAACTTATATTGACATAATCAAGATTGTCATTATTTTAGAATAATCATTTTTCATACCTGTTTATCTTCAATAACTACATCTTTTACTCCAGCAATATGATCTGTATATTTATTCATATTTGAAATATCTTGATAGGATTGTCTTCGAGTAGTTTGTTGTTGTGGTTGATTAGATAATAAATTACGTTTTAAACTTCCATAACTAATCGGAGCTTTTTTATGTTGTTGTTGTTGTTTAGCTTCAATTGTATGTAATAAATGTTCATTTGATTGTGATAATGCTTTATTTGTATCTGAAATTTTTTGTTCAAATAATGCTTTTATATTTGATGTATTTATTTGTATAGATTTTCGATCATCAATTTTTTCGTTATAACGTGCATCAATAGATTTTTTGGTTTGTTCTTGATCAGAATTATTGTTCGATTGTACTGTATGAAATGATTCACGTTCGTCTCGATCACTATTTGCTGAACGTATTGAAGAATAACTTTGTTCGTCGGAACGTGATGGTGATGTTGGTGGACGATTTGCAAATGGAATTGATGATTTAGGTGTTTCTTGTTTTTTAATTGCTGGCGGTTGAATTAAATGAACAGATCCGGATAGAAGTGAAGCAAATTCGTTTATACGAGCTTTATTGATTGGTTTAGCTGCTGGTGGTGGTTCACTTTTAGGTAATTGATATTCAACGTCAGTTTCGTCGACTGATGGAGATTTTTCAACGATTGGAATTGATTCAGATGGAACAGAAATTTGATGTGTTGGTGATTCAGGTGAAAAATCGTCTAAACAAAAATGAACATTTCAATAATATAAAGTATTGTCTCGAGATGTATATAATATCCAATCAAATGTCTATACTCTATAAAAATATGAATAGGACAATAGCACTATTAAGTTAACACATACCAATTTGTCTACTAGTTAGGTCAGCTATCGTTGTAATGGGCAGTGAATAAAATAGTGAACAATTTATTGCGTTCTCTTCACGTACATACATAAGAGATTAAAATAACAACAACGATGATAAATTGTTCAATAAACAAAAGAGAAAATGAAGAATAGATGGACTAGTTCATCTTCCGAAAAGAATTGTACTACTACTACCTTCGATCTAACTTCCTCTTCATTTATATTCTTTATACTTAAGACAAGAAAAAAAAAAGAAGAAAGAAGAAGAATGTCATTGCGAGGCCGAAAGATTAAATAAACACTGAACAACAATTAGAGTGTTACATCGGATAAAAGAGTAACAATATAGAACAACCTTTTCTAAAACAAAAGAAATCTTCTTTTATCTAAACATGTTCACATATATCCTTCGGAAAGAAGAAACGAGTTGTGAATAGAAGGATTTTTATTGTTAGAAAAAAAGTGTCATAACTAAAATATTCTCTTGAGAGACATTTGTAATTTGTTTTAAGAATACTGATATTTGTCATGAAATCTCTTAAGTGAAGTAAACTAAGTTCAGTTATAATTCATAATAAAAAAATGAAGGTTATTTTTCATTAGATTTAACGAGTTTTTAGTTAAATATTTATGAATCCTTTTAAGTGTTAAATAAGATTTCAGACATATGTCTCCTTCAATTCGATTGTCAACTTAGAAAAATATTTTGTTTATCAACAAAAAAAAAGAATGAATTTTTCATGATAAAAAATTTTGTTTTCTTAGAGTGAAAAATAAACTTTTAAGTTATTTTTAAATATATAGTTTTACCTTTTTCTGATATAGATGGTGATAAAGATTTAACTTGTTCTTGTTCTTGTTCTTGCTCTTGGTCTTGTTCTTGTACTAGTGGTGATGATGAACGTATTTCTTCTAGATCAGATGAATCAGTATTTGAATCATTATCAGGATTTTTGTTTTTGTAAGATGAAACCGATGATAGAGAATCATCAAGTAAATTTTTCGTTGATTTATTATTATTTTTATCTGTACTAGAATTTGATATTGGTATAGGTGGAGTTGAAAATAAATCTAATAAATCAACGGATTGTTCGGTTTGAGAATGAATTGGAGGAGATCTAGATGGAGTATCACGTAGAAGTATAAATGGTTCTTGAGTTTCTTCGTTTTCGTCTTTATTTGACGATGATCGAGATGATGACGATGATGATGATGAGATTTCATCTTGTTCTGGTTCATGTTCTGATAGAGATGGTGTAGAAATTGATGAATTTACTGACGATGAACGTTCTGTATGTTTAGGAGAATCTAAATAATAAAAATTATTTTTCATAGATTACAATGCATTCAGTACAAATATTATCTACATAAATTCAATACGGGTACTATCAAAAGAAACAAGTAATATGTAATCCAATCTTATCTTTTAATAGTTTAATTTTAATTTAAATCAACATCTGTTCACATTTTTTTCTTTCTTTTTATTTTATCGAACAGATGTTGTATTTCTTAATATGCTTATGTATGCATTATGACATAAATTTTTTGAAATAGAATAAAATACAGATTCTTTTTTTTTGCTTCTTCTTACCATAATTATTACTTGTTTCGTATTCAATTGAATTCTTTTGTTTTTCTTCGGATTTATCTTCATCACTATCGGTTGTTGCTGTTGTTGTTGCTAATAATGATGATTTATCTTTTGGTACAAGTGTCACAACACCATCAACTATTTCTAATATACATTCTTGTTCGTCCATTTGAATAATTTCAATATTTTTATTGATATTATGATTCAATAAATCTTTAATAGGAATCAAGGATGATTGGTGATGTATTAAGTAAAAATTGTCTGTTTTTTTACTGGTTGATAGCGCATCTAAAATACAATCAGAAATATTCAAGTACAGAACACTCGATGTATATCAGAAGAAAAAAAAAGCCGTCTATAGACTTAATTCAATATACAACTCAGTAGGAAGAAGAGAAGAGAAAAAAAAGAATCATTATTTGTACATCAACTACGAACGTATTGAAATAACATTATTCGTGTCAAAAACGTTCAACAAGTTACTATTAATTAGATATATATTATTAAAATACCGTAATTTGTTTCGTGCTACTCACACATATATACATATTAAATTGAAGGATAAAAATATGAATAGACAGGTGTTTTTTTCGACTAAATAAATATCGATAGTGATTACTCATGAAGAATGAGGATGAAAGGAAAAGAAGAAAAAAAAGTCCGCTTATATTTTTTCTTTGCATACAACATGTTTTCTTTTCGATCAATATATTCAGATTACACTTTGTTATGTGTATGCCTATTTATATAAACATAAAAGAAGCGAAATTAAATATACCTTGGATTTTTTTTACCTTAAACATATATATATATATAGATATGCAAACAACAACACCTACTACAGATCGATTGTTTTCTCGTATTCTTTCTTTTTTTTATTCATTCTTTTCTTTTGCCTTTTTTTTTTGTTGAAAAAAAAAAGACGGGAGAATGAGCAGGATCACGACTGACGACTAACGATGTAAAAAAGGACGGCCGTCGTCATGGTCTTTTGCATTTTACTCGCTGCAAAAAAGGAGAAAGAAAAGAAACCGCTGTTGCTGCCACTATACTACGCACAAAAGATTCTTTATTCTATACTATTATACCTTTATCATGAGTATTATTTGTCTTTGACAATGGTGACACTATTGACTCATCCGCTTTGATCGAATGAAGATCATGATTCATTTGTAAAAAGTCATAAGATGTTTCGTCATTCTTTTTTTCCATTTTATTGCAGCTATAATAAAAGTAAAAAAAAATAGGTTAGTTAATTTATGCATAAATCATATAGTAAAATGCATGACTCAGTCTGATAAGCAACTTATATTATTATTTTCTCGATTGATAATTTTATCGAAGAAGAAAAAAAAAGAGAGAAAGAATTTTATACACGTACTCTACAGAATTCTTGTGTAATAACATTGTAGCTGCTGTTTTACCACATGCTGTTGAGTTCATATTTGAGTTTAGACAAGTAGAGTCAGCTTCCGTTCCATTAACTAAAATGATAGTAACCGATACATTCAATTTTTTCTTCTTCTTTTTTTTCTTTTGTATTTTTTTAAATACAATTCAAAATTGAATTAAGCAATAGGAGACAGAGAGAGAAAGAGAAAGTAGGCACATATATATATTTAAGTGTATTCTTTTATGAACTAATGGATGTCTTCTAACATTCATTCGTAAAAATGAACATAAATTTTACTTCTTTTTTTTTCTCACCTAAATTTTTTGATAAAAGTGGTTTAATAAGATTAGTTGAATTATTTTCCAAAGATGTTGATGAATGTAGCCAAGTATTACGTTGTTTACAACGAACTTTTGTTATTGAAATAGCTTCTTGACGTAATGTTGAACTTGTATGATTATTTCGTATCACATCTGATGAATATCTATATAGACAAATCAAGTTTATTAAACAAGAGATTTATACTTAACAATGAATAGATAGGACGAGATTATTGACTCTTTTATTTTCGAGTATACTTCAATAGTCATAAGATGAATCTAATCTTATGCTTCGAATTCTACTTGATCAATGTTCAATTTGGTTAATAAAGATAAATATTTGTTCTCATTATTTCTATAGAGAAATAGTCTTTTACATATAAATCTATCTGTTATATTTCACCTACATTCATTCAGCATATAAAGAATTGTAAAATGAACTGACTTTTTTCTTCTTCTTCTTCTTCTTCCAATTTAATACAGTATATATATCTTCTCAATTTACATATCACTTATACTTGACAGGTGAAGCAAAACCTTGATGTTATACGTTCGTGAACTACTTATTACATATGTCAAAAGAAAGACAAGCATACATGCTATAGTAGTATCTTTAACAGAAAAGGCTACTTAACGATGCAAAAAGAAAAAATTAAAAAAAAAGGAAGGAAAAGATGACCTGAGCATTCATTTTTCTTTTCCCGTTTTTTGACCTGATGTATACTTTTTCTTCTTCTTTGAAGAAAAAAAAAGATAAAAAAGGTCATGTTTCTATTCTGTTGCAGATGGTCATCTTCCGATTTCCCCTGTGATTGCTTACTAAGTAATGTACGTTCGTCGTTGACACTTTTGTTAATGTATTGAGAAAAGGTGAGAAAGAAAAAATTAATTCCATTCTACATCTTACATCATTCTTAATTCAAGCTGTATTATCATCAATTACTTATTATAACAAAAGAGATTCTTACTTTCTATATACATATATCACAATGAAAAAAAGAATAATGAAGAGTGATGCTGACGTTTGTAGAAGCCAGTATAAAGGCATGTATATATAAGTTAACGAAGCGTATGTATATTTAACAATAATCTTTAATTTCTAAAAGACGAGGAGTTGATTTTCTTTTTTTGAGAGTTATATAATTGTTTATATTTTAAACAAAAATTTAATCGATGGACAAGGTTTTTTATTTATATCGTATTAGAGAGATAAATATTTAGAAAAGAGACCAATTGTTTCTTTAACCTTGCTCTTTTGAAATTGGTGATGAAAAAGAAATATTTCTTTTCTGCTTTATAAAAATATTAAAAAAAGAAAAGTCGATTTTAATATGAAATAATTCAAAAGAATTTTGATTTATATACATATTAAAAATTATATGAATCTAACCTTATATCATCTGAAATATATCCATTAAGTTGTTCATTATCAAATAACCTTCTTGAGTCTATTTCTTGATAATATTCATCATCATCATCTTCTTCCAGTTCAATTTCACTTTCATTATTCATCATTGTTAACTGAACAATTGGATTCTGTTGATCTATTATAATATAATCATCGTCGTCATCATAATAATAATCATCATTATCTTCACTTGTGCTCGTTCTTTCTTGTTTATTTAGTTGTTCACCGTATAACATCATAGGACAATGATTATATTGTATAGTCGATGTCATCGATGAATTTACCGAGACAATGTCTGCATGTGACCTTATCTTACTATTATATTTAGAACGATGACTAACATTGTCATAATCGGATAAAGTTTGTTCATTATTTTCTTTTATAATTGTATATTTTACTGCATGAGCTACACCAGTAAAACTATTATTAGTTGGAGTTTGATTTCTATGTATTTGAATAATCTCTTCATCTTTATTTTTCACATTGGAATTTCTATGCAGAAAAAAACGATTAGATTAAAAGATTGAAATTAAATATTTAGACTCGTAGAAATATATGCTCTAACTAAATACTTGTATTAGAGAAAGAAAGAGTTTCTTTCTCTTTGGCATTCAAATTGTTGACGAAGCTTATATAATAAAACAGTAGACACTTTAACTAAATGGAATTGACAGAAAATGTCGAAAAGAGAATATGTTTAAATAAGCCGTAGGTTATTAAAAAAGAAAACATTGAAAGAAACAATATTATTAGAAGTACTTTTATAAACAATCTCATTTAACTATTGTTTCTTATTCAATTAGTGTCATTGATGTTTTAAACTACAATACTTAGAACTATTCACTCAAGGCATACTACTCAACAATTCATTAGTACTAAAACAGTATACACTGAATTTTCACACTTATCATCATCAATATAAAATTCTATTGACTTTGTTAATCTTAAATTTAACTTACTGTAAATCAAAATTCATATTATTATAATTATATTGTTTGATATCCGATGTCATTTCTTCTGAAATTTCATCGATATCTGAATTACAAATAGTTGTATCTAAATAAACACTTGTATTTTGTTCAAAACTAAATTCTTTTGATAAATTCGATGTAATTGTTGTAAGAGATGATATATCATCTAATCGAGTTATTTCTTCAGAAGACAAATAAGTATTATCATATTCAATAGTATTTGTTTGTTCTTCTGAAAAATTTGTTGTTGCTGTTATAGCCATTGTTGAATGATTTGAAAGAGAATATGTTTCGATTCTCTTTGATAATGAAGAACAAATATGATTAAATTGTTTTTCATTAATTGAAGAATTAAAATAATTTTTTAAAAATTTAGTTGAATTATGATTAGGATAAAATTTATTTGCAAGAACATTTTGTAAAGCTTCAATTGATGATGAAGGATCTTAAAAAAATGTATATTCTTAATAAAAATAAAATATATTTTTAATCTATACCTTTATCATCTGATGATTGATTTTTATTAATAAAGTCATTTTGTTCTTGATTATTATTATTATTATTACGTAAAGGATATATTCGTTCTTCAACTAAGAATTTCATATCACTTTACTCTTTGAATAACAAACTAATGATATTAATGAAAATGTAAGATATTTTTCTTCGTCATTATCATCGGGACATGTCCAGTGTCCAATTAAAATATCGGACAGTTTGGTCAAATCTAACGATTGTCACGTTAAGATATCTATCTTGATGTTTTTATTACATACAATCGTCACGAATACTTCTTTTTGGGGTTATAACAAATTGAAGAGAATGAAAAATATAGATAGATATATAAATATATATCATCACGCATACGAACTTTATACATAGAGAACACAGTAATATTCATGAGTTGGTATTAATCAAAAGAATGATGTAAATTCACATATACAAAAAAATAAATACATCGAGTATTTTGAATTTAATTTAAGAAGAAAAAGATTAACAAGATAATGAATGATTTTTGAAAATTTGTTGTAATTGTCATTTTTTTACTAGAAACAAAGATTTGTGTATGACGAAATGATTGATATTTGTTGAAAAAAACTTATCTTATCTATACACGTACAAGAGAGGAGCAAAAGCAGTGTAAGACATGTATAAGAATAGGGATCATTTTATATTTAGGATATCGTTGACTTGGTAACTTTCTTTTAATTTATTTGTAAAAAAAACAGTATTTAAATTATTTATTTCATATTTTCAGAACTTTAAAAGAAAACAGTTTTATTGGAATGTGATGTATGTTGAATTTTTCCCCTCGAAAAAGATAAAATTCTGTTTTTATTCTTATATATAGACATATTATAAATCAGAAAACAGAAATTATGGCAAAAATTCGTCTTACACTTATTTTATTACATGTTTTTATAACGATTTTTTTAATCTATAGTCTTCATCCTCATTTATCTCGTACTTCAAATGAATCTAATACTGAAAAACAAATTTCATCAATTATTGGTTATTTAAATCATTTATTTTGCACAACATTTTATCATTCATTATGTATTCTTGCTCTATGGCTTAGACATCGTTATGATGCTGGATTAATCCGTGCAAGTGGTGTATTATTAATTGGAGAATTATTACAAACTTTTACAGTTATTGTTCAACACGCTCTTGATACAAAGCCTATTCCTCGTCCAGAACTTTTTCTCGATGTTATTTGTGTATGGATATTTTTAGCAGCAATATTACTTACATTTCATTTAGCTAAAAACGTTTCTAAATATGAACAACATACATTAAAATTCGAATCAATTCAAACACGTGCTAATGAAGAATCAACAGATGGTAGAGGAGATTTTTCACTTTAATAAATATTTATTGAATACACATGTATAAACTATTTCTTCTTGTGTTACATCAAATAAAACTTAGAAAGTATGAATAGCTATTGTTGAAAAATTCCAAGGAAATACCAATATGAAGATGTCAAAGAGCGAGATAATGATTCTAGTTTTGTCTAATTAACTTCCATTACCATTTGTTTCATTCCTTTGCTTTTAACAAAGAAATATTTGCCATTATTCTCTTTGTAAGAAATAACCAAAAGGGCAAAATATATTCTCTGTTTTTCATATATCCGTCGACGAAATAACGGGTCATGACCATTGTAGAAAATGTGGATATCGCATGATACTATGAAAAGAAAAAAAAATATTTGAAATAGAATAAATATTCCAATGTCATCTCTCATGAATACTTACTTATTCAAGATTTTATGATGTCAAAATTGTTTATTTTTGCAATCATACATTCGATATCAATATCATAGATATAAATAATTTTGACAGAAGATGCTTATATTGTCTTTGCAACATATATATATATAGGAGATTTAATTCATATAAATTATCTTCTCAAGTAAAAAGAATAATTATTGTATAATCTTGAATCGAAAAATTAATTGATAGGAAAGTTCTCAGTCACGGATATATGAAAAAGAAGAAGCTGCTTTTCTTTTATCTCTATTTCTTTTATACTCGTCTCATTTCCTATGGTCTTTAATCAGAAACACACAAAAAAAAAGAACGCAAAATAATATATATATAATAGTTCTGATGGCATTTGTCGACTTATTTGTTAAAGAACTCTAGTGCTTGAAACAAACTTAAATAGACTATCTATACATATTCTCATCATGCATTTTTATCGTATTTGCCTTGTTTTATTTCATATATGCAGTACTTTAACTTATATTCCACATTTATTAAATCATATAAAACGTCTTCCACTTGCTGAAGTATCTCCACGATCTAAAATTGCTTATATAACATATTGGATTGGTTATTGTGTACTAGTTTTTGGTGTTTTAATTTGGTGTTTAATTATTATCTGTCGAAAACAAACAATCTGGCAATTAATTCGAGTAACTGCCCATCTATTAATTGCAAAATTAATTTATACATCATTTGATCTTATTGTACGAATTCTTTTAAATTATACATATGCTGTTGTTATATTCGATATAATACATATAATATTATTAGTACCAGCTATTGCATTAACATTTGTATTGATTGAACATGTTAAAAAAGAAAAAAATTCTTCAACATTAATTCATGATGAACATAATAGAAATATTTTGTAATTAATTATATTTAATTTTCATAAATAAACTTATTAGATAGTTCAGAAAAAAAAATGTTTTATATTTATTAGATGAAAAATACAGAATAAAATAAATTTTCGTTTTATTTAAAAAATATAAGACAAGTTTATTGAGATTTGGAAAGGAGTTCTTCATTTTCTCGGATTGCCTAGAATGAAAAGAGAAATTTTAGTTTCAATTCATTAATATTGTAATAAAATTATACTTCTTGAAAATCTTTAAAAACTTTTGCATATTGTCTAGATTTATCAACTAATTCTGACAAATCAATATTCAATGCATCACGTTTATATTTTTCTTCTTGATGCCGTCGATCGATTTTAATTCGATTGATTTTAACACTTTCAACAATTGTTTCTAGTTGTGTAAGAAAATGTTCTTTACCATTTGGTGTTAGAATTGCTCTTGAAAAAAACATAAGAAAATATTTTTTTTCAAAATTATCTTTCACATACTGTGGATAACCTTGATAAATTGATTCAATTACTGTTATTTCTTTTGTCATATAATCTATCATATCAGTAAATGTATTATATAATGTATAGTTTTGTTTGGTTTGTCGATATAAAACAGCACTTTGATTATATAATTGAAAAAATGCTTGACGATATTGAGCTAATTCAATTGAAGTTGGAATATCATCCATATGTCGACTAATTGTTGAAATTTCTCGGACTTTTTGTGCCTAAAAGATTGTGTAAATGTATTTGTAAAAGGACTATAATAATAATTTACTAGTAGAAGCCTTTGATTTTGTAATCGATTAGTAACTAATTGATGTTGTTCCTCAATTTGTTTTATTTTCTCATTTTCTGCCGCATCAATATCTGATGATGATGATTGTAAACGAATTTCTAATTGTGAAAGTTCTTGTTCAAGTTCATTTTTTTCATTTTTATATATCGCACGTCGTTCACTTTCTTCTTTTTTTACTGCTTCATATTCAGCTACAAGTATTTCCGTACGTTTAAGAGATCTAAATAAGAAAAATTCGAGATTATTTTTATTTTCAATAGAAATAAATTACTCAGGATCAATATTTTTAGCTTGTATATTAATTTGTTCAATTTCATCATTTAATTGTTCATATTGTTGTTTAATCTTATATTTAAAAATAAATAATTATCAACAGAAAAAGAAAAAATATAATATTTACTTGTAATGCACTATTTCGTTTTTCTTCTTTTTGTATTTTTATTTGTTCAATTTGTGCTTGTAATACATTCTTTCGTTCTATTTGTTTTTTTAATTGGATTTTAAATGTACGTATTGCTAATTGTTGTTGGCCATTTTCAGATAGAAGTGCTTCTTCGAGACGCGCTTTTTCCTTCTCTTCAAAATCTTCGATTATTTCACGTAATGTATCTTGTTGTTGATTGACTAATGTATGTACAATTTGTGTAGTAATTTTTGACTAAAATTTACAAAAATGAAAATTTTTCTTTTTATATATAAAATATACTTTTTCATTGACCATATTTTTAACAAGTGAATTAATATCTTGTTGAGGTTTCTCATGATCATCAGCTGATGTAAGTAATTGATGTATTTGACCAAATTCAACAAGTGTAGAATGAATTCGTTTATGACGTTCATCAGAATTATTCAATCGTTTTGTTTTATTATCCAAACATCGATAACGACGTTTAGGTCGATGACAAATCTGAAAACTAGAGTTTTTTTCTATGATATTATATTTATTTAATTTTACTCGAATAGCTTCAACATTCTCTTTTAAGATTGTTGTTTGTTGATTTGTTATTTCACCGAATTGTTTTTCATATTGATTTAATGTATAAGATCGATTGAAATCACCTATTTCCGCACGTCGTTCAAAGACTCGTTTCACAAGCCATTGAACAACAGGAAATATATGAATAAAATCACCGCCTTGAATTTGATGTGGTTCAATTCCATACGGACATTTCATACGTGATAATACAAGAACAATACGTTCTGTCAATGCTCTAATTAAATAAAAGAATTTGTTTTTCTTGATTATTAATTACAAATGAAAAAATCTGTTTATTTTTATACATTTTTTGACCGAGAGTAGCATTTTCTTGATAGAGAACATCTATATCAACAGTAAAATTACAAGCTTGAATGCTCCAGGCAAGACCACCAACCACCTAACAAAAAGCGATGAGTATGTATACGTATAGACAAAAGAAAATGAAAGACTACTTTATCAAATTCAGACAATCCTTTGATCCGCACACGAAAATAGCCTGCAGCTAATAATAATTCCATTGTTTGATCACATTTAGCTTTTTGTTCAGGATCTTCACGTATATCAAACTAATTAGAAATAGACGTAAAATTAGTTACGAATAATTTATATTTTCTTTTTTTTTTCTTATTTTCATTTATAAATAATACCTTTCTCAATCTACCTTCTTCATCTACAGTACTCATTTTTTGTCGTACTATAGCTGTTTGCATTTTATGTTCCATTGATGATAATGACATGTTTTTATTGAGATTCTTTTCTATTTTCAGATCTAAAATTATGAACAATTCATTAACCATTGGTAGAAAAGAGAGAAAAAAAAGACAAATCTATACTTGACCTTTTTCTCTTTCTTTCGCTCTATCGAGTGCAAACTATGTGTGTTTATTATGACACGAACGTCTCGCCATCAATTCATTCTGTCTATGTATATGTGTCTGCTGCCCTCCTCCTCCTGCTCCGTTTTGCTCGCGTTCTCTCACTCAAGGTAGACATTCTCCATCAATGTCTGGTCAATGTAGAAGAATAAGAGAAAGAGAAAGAGCAATACTCAATGTCCAGACAGACGACGAACTATTGAACGGTCGGGCGGGCAGATTGTCGTTGTCTTGAGATCTCTTTCTCATTTTTATGACTAGTATACGATCAATTAAAATTGTTCGAATAACTTCAATACATGTCTTCGTCGTCGTTTTCTCCACCACATCGGCACAATACTTATGAAAATCCTCCTTATCAAGATATTTCAACATCTTCATCAGCATCATCATCATCATTTTCAACATCATCTTCATGTTCTAGTCCTGATATTCAACAAAAAGAATATTCTCTATTAAACAATAAATCACGTCGTAAAAAACGTGCTTTTATACCAGATGAAAAAAAAGATCCTGTCTATTGGTCACAACGATCGAAAAATAATCTATCTGCTAAACGTTCACGTGTAAAACGACGTATGAATGATCTTGTATTAGAAACAAAAGTAACAGAATTAAACAATGAAAATGAAATATTACGAGCAAAAATTGATATGTTAGCAAGAAAATTTGGTCATCTAACAAACGATCAACAACAAGAAGAAGAAGAAGAAAAAGAAAAATTAAATACAAATAAATCTGATGAAACACAAGTTTCAAATCTTTTAGAACAATCAACAGAAGAACAATCACTGATCGATAAAACAACATTATCATCACCGATGCCAATAAAATGGCGTTTTAAATTATTCAATATGACATCAAATTCTTGAATTAATTACTTTACAAAAAAAAACAAATCTGGCTCGTATTTAATAAATACAAATTCGAGAGATTATTCATTTTGAATAAATCTCGCAATTGGTCTATTAAAACAACACAAATTGTCACGTTTGATATTCATCAAATACACAAATACTAGCGCGAGACTTTCACTGATTGTTTAAAAAAACAACAAACAAATTCTTATATTTATTGTCATCGTGTAGTATAAACTTAGATAAAAAATAAAACCAATTTTTTGTTGTTGTGATTTTTTAAAAATACGAAAGAACATATGTATAGTTTTTTTTTAATAATTTCACAGTCGATATTCTATTGTATTAAAACAGTTTCATTTCTATAAATAAATATATTTGTCAATTAGAAATAATCGCAAGGTTGAAATGACGTCCTTTTTAAACGCGTATACTAGAAAGACAATTGAAATTGAACGCAGTAGGAAAAGAAGAGAGGAAGTTTTCTCTCATTAGTAGAATGCGTAGTTCTTAATCGTAGACAATTGGCTAATTGTCTGGTCATCCGATAGTCTGCTACGTTTTATGTACGTCTGAAAGTATAATTATTGTTTTTCTAACTTATTATACAGAATCACATAGACAAAGATGTCTTATGTGTAATTTCTAATGAAAACACAGTAGGACTTCGGCTCTAACTACATATCAAATAGATGTATGGGTTTTTCTCATTACGAATCATAGACATACAATATAATATATATTATTTATTAGAACAGAAAATCTATTAAAAAAATTTCTATAGTCTTTTCTAATTAAGACAAGTGAAACAATATTATTTGTCTATTTCTCTCTCTATATATATACTCTCAATAAAAAAAAGATAGAAGTAAGAATATATATTTTATTTGAGATAAATAAGTCACCAGTATAAAGTCGATTAAACAATATAAATATCCCCCGCACAATCACGACAACAATTCAATGTTAAATTTTCATAACGTGTTGTTGGATGAAAACGTTCATGTGATTTTTTCTGGCTAACTAATTTTAAACGATTAATCATTGATTCTAATTGTTCAATATTATCAAAATTTTTTTCAATTGAATTATTTGATGTTTGTAATGATGATGTCAATGTATGACTTTGTAAAATCTAAACCGAAAAAAAAAGTTAAAATCAAATCATTTTTCATAAAAATAATAATTACTTCAAGTGCACAATTTTCAGTTTCAGTTAATTCAAGTTGTATACTTAATTGTCGTTGATTTGTTTTTTGATGAAATATAGTTTGTTTCAAATAAGTATAAAGTGATGTTGCTAATGTTTGTATATAGGATGAAAGTTGAATTAAATCAAATTTAGGTGATATTGATAGATGTTTTCGAGTATTATTTAATGCTAATTCATTTAATAATGATAAACAACTAAATGAAAATAAATTCAAGATTTTGATTTAAAATTTTTGTAGATATTTACCTATGAGTTTGAATTAGTTCTTTGGCTATTTTTGAACGTTCACCAAGTAAACGTTGTATAACATTTGAACAATCATTATATTGCACACCTAATAAACTTTTATGCATACCAAGTTCATCAATAAGTACTCTAGATAGGATAGAAAAAGATATTTATTGAATTTAAATTATTATTATTAAATCATATACCGGCTTGCTGCTGATTTACTTTGATGAATATCACATTGAATAGTAAGTTTTTCAATTTCTTCAAGTAAATCATTTATTTTTGACGTTAATATTTGAATTTCAATTTCATAACGAGATTTATCACTGAAAAATAAATAAATTACTTATTTCTACAAAAATAAACGTAATTACCGAAGAAGTCGTTCTAATCGATATTGAAAATCAGTACCTACTGATGCTACAAGTAATTTTTTGAGTTCACTATTAACCTACGAAATAAAAAATAATTTTCTTTCAAATTCGATTTTATTTATAAATAAATACTTGAGTTTGGATTTCGAGTTGTTGTTTAAGACCAGCATTTTCTTCTTGAGTACGTTCTAATTCATTTTTAACTTCTTGATAATCACTTGAGAAATTAAGATCTTGAGATGGATGAGTAATTGGACTTACAGGTCTATTAATAAATAGAAATTTATTTTGTTCATAATAAATCTCTGATTTGTATAGAATTGTTTATCACAATGCTTAAAAGCAGAAATGTCCAGATATCTAACTAGTAGATGATTTATGAATATTAGTCAATTAGTGCTT
Source organism: Adineta steineri (assembly GCA_905250115.1). NCBI lineage: Eukaryota > Metazoa > Rotifera > Eurotatoria > Adinetida > Adinetidae > Adineta > Adineta steineri. The sequence continues at coordinate 85,107 of CAJNOI010000061.1, read as the reverse complement.
GTCATTAACGAATTATATATAAGAGTCTTACATAATGCTATATCATTAGAATGAACTAAGTGAAAGAAATTCATGCTATTTTCTGTTATGCATATGAGGATATATATCATTAATATACTAAAGATCAACTCACCTCATGCCATAAAGAATTTCATCAAAATTAATTGATGCTTGGAATGGTTCAACAGTGGCTGTTGGTTTAATTTTATTTCCGATCACAGTCGTTGGTGATGGAGATTTACTATTATTTTGATATCGATATAATTGTGTTGAGAGAGATTGTTCAGGTGTTGTTGGTGAATGAATATATTTTGTTTGTTCTAGTCTTGATACAGCTGCTCGATTTGGCTCCCATGGAATGTATTTCAAATGTTTATGTGAACGTTTATTATTAACCTGTAAATTATTTGAAGTCATCTAAAAATCAAAATGAAAATTTTTTGATTATATTACTAATTTACAACTCGAAATAAAAAAACCAAAAACAAACATAATCAAAAAATGAATATTTATATATATATATATATTAAAAATACTGTTCAAAGATGTAATGAGATCAATGTAAAGACGGATGAATAACCACGAAATAAATCTTTTCCTGTTTGTTGTTTTGTTATTTTTTGATTTGAATTCGGTAAAAAATCATGTCCAAGTTCTCCATTACCAAAAACACCAATTAATGGTGTATTTGGAAATAATTTTCGAAATTCTGAACATTCAACATTTTCATCATTATAATAATCTTCTCCACGTGCAATACAACTTATTTGTATAGCAAATGATAAATATTCATTTGTGTCTAAATATTTTAATTTTTTAAATTTATCACTTATTTGTTCACGTGTACGTATATCACTTTCTAATAAAATTTCTCCGATGTGTAAACGTTTTTTATCTCCTGTTATAACAATTCCACATGCATCACATGAAATTCTTGTTGGATGAATTTGTCTATCATCATAATTAATTTGATCAACAAAACTTCCAATAATAGCAATTTCCGATGGATAATGTTCAAGTAATTTTTTAATACAATCAACAGCATTGGATTGACGTTGTACAAAAAAAAATATAACACATCGTATAGGTACATCATTTGGTACAGATCCAAGAAAACGATGTAATTCAGACCGAGACATATCCGATGATATTTGTGCACTTGATGGAACTTCAAATGGGTAAACTCCAAGAATCTCTGGAGCGAAATGTGGAAGAAATAAAATTCCAATAGCATCATCTTAATTAAATAGAAATAGAGAAATATTTTTTATCTTGTTGAAATTAAAAATTTTTTTCTTACTTGATTGTATTTCATTCGATTGATTATTTTCTGTTGAAGCAATTATTCCATCAGCAGCAATCATTAAAATTTTACATGATTTATTTAAATGTCTTTGAAGTGCTTGTGATACATCAAAACGTGTTGTTATTCGTGTTAAATTTCCTGCTTCTGAATGTTTTGATGGTGGTGGAGAATTTGGTGAAGAATAAAAACCTTTATTTGCTAAAATATTTGTTGAAACAACTAATGCAAATGTAGGAATTGACCATAGATGATTATTTATATAGGAGATTATAAATTGATCAAAATCATCTATTTTATTTGAACATATTGTTGTAGATGATAATGGATTTGAAGGATAAGTTAATGCATGAATTGTTTGACGATGAGATTTCGTTAAACGAGACATATGTGCCCATGATTGACATACTAATGAACATGAATCAACTGAGCGAATAGGTAAATGACGAAATATAGCTCGTGTTATATCATAAACTGAAGTTAAAAATTCATAAGATGATAATAACATGGCACATTTGACCTTGTCATCATCTTCACTAGTACGTTCGTCCATTGATATGACATGGATTGAGTTATATATCAAACCTACAGAACACAACTTTGTACCAATAATGATGAGTCATTCGTTTCTATGATTAGAACCAATCAATATTGAATGTCACTAGCTGACAGATGGAAACAGTGTATCTATCGACAATCCTTACATATATAACAATCTATCAGCAATGATCATTAGTAGATCCATTATATCGAAAAAAGTATAAAATAAATCTGCTTGTCATTTTCATATAATTCTTGTATGTTCAATTGATAACGATCCTTTCACCATTAATTAATTGTCAATCGTCTACAGCTCACTCAATTATTTATCTGATATTATGTTTTCTTTTCTTTCATCTTTCTATCCACATTAATATGTACTTATCTTCTCATACAAAATTATATCTATCTATTAAATGATTTCTAAGAAAAACAAATTCGTTTTATTCTAATAATTCGACCCCTAGGATCATCAAATAATTTATTATGAATAAATAATAATAATAATAACAAAAAAAAATACATATATATTTATAAATATTAGAAATTGCCCATATCATTGATAGCAGTTGAATGAAGACGAGCATTATTCAATGTATAAGGTAATTTTGGAAGTTTCATTGGTTGATGTCGATAATCATTTAATTCATCCATACTAACATTCATTTGTGATAAATTAAAACGATCATTACGATGTTCACTCATTGAATCATAACATGAATCAGTATCATCGACCGCAAGAGATTGTTCAGATATATCAGAATTTGTTCGTTCTTCTATTTCACTTAAATATTCAACTTGACGTGATGGATCATAAAGAATTTGTGATAATCGACAGCGTGAATAATTAGTAAATGATGGAAAAATTGGAATCTATTATAAATAAAAAAATTATATATTTTAAAATTTTATATAAGATTTAACTTACAGGTGTAGAATTAGCTGGATGAGAAGATGGTTGTTGATTTGGAATAACAGGTGTTGATGATTTCATATTTTTTGAAGAAAATGTATGTTGAATACGAGCAACAAATTTAGTAAAAGATGAAGAATGATGACGTCTACGTGATTGTTGTGAACGATGCATATTTTTTGATACGAATGAAACATGAACTGTCTGTCGAGCAGTTTTTGTAGAAAAAGATTTAAAAGCCAATTTCAATTAAAATAGATCATCTTGTTACTTATTTAAAATTAATCAAAGAAATGTTCTGAAAAATGACATGTAATTAAAAATGTGTAAGCCAATTAGTGATTATCATGTTTAACCAATTACTTGTTCTCTTTTCATGTCAATAATCACAGAACATTCATAATAAAGAAAATATTTTCATAGTAGTTTTCCAGTGTAGAAAGATTTTAGAATGAAAATGAAATAATATTTATTAGATATTTGTGCTGAGATCGAGGTTTCCAAGAAACTAAAGCTGAAAGTCAGTATGTATCAACTTGCTTCCGTAGCCATTGTTTGATATCATCCGTCCGCTATGACTAGTCCGTGCCTTTCTTAAAAAATTGCTAATTTTGGTCATCGCCGCCGACCGCTTTGCTAAATGTTATCGTCAGTTCATTGTTCAAGTGCAGTCTATATATCGCCTGTAGATGCTAACTGCTATTTCATATTGAACTTAGTTCTGAGTTGAATAAGATGTTATCGAATAATTCATTAGTAGATATTGTAATACTAACATCAGGTTCATCATTAACTGATATGCTCAACCAACAGCCATGTTCAACAACTGATAGTAATAATTCAACAGTCGTTAAATTTATTAAAGCTACGAAATCATATTGTCAACAAACACAAAATTCAAAATCGAATTGCAAAGACAATCGAATTTTACCTGCAAAAAAGAATGATAATACTATGAGTGAGGAAAAATTATCAACGTTATTCAAGACAACTGGTCGTGAACGAAATTCGACAGGTCCTTTAAAACAATGGCTTTATCAAAATCAAGATCATCCATGTATATATTTTGAATTTCGTTGATCTTTCTTTTCTGAATATTTATATATTGATTTTCTTTAGATCCAAATGAAAATGAAAGAGAAGAATTAATCAAGAAAACAAATATGTCTTCATCACAAATAACAATATGGTTTACAAATGCTCGTGCTAAAATGCGTAAAGAAAATAGATTACCAGTAAAAATCAATGGCAAAAAGCAAAAGAAAATTGAAGGTGATCATGATGATGATTTACATGAACTAAAGAAAATTCTAGATTTATCATTTTCATCGGATGATACTACAACTGAATCTACTATTGATTCATTATTACAATTTAATGAAAAACGAATTGTTGTAGCATATTCATGTTTAAACATTCAACAAATTGTATGTTGTAACATAATAAAAAAAACTCATTTATAGAATTAATATTTTTTTTCGTTTTTCAGACTAATCTTCGATGTTTTGTCGTACAACATTCTAATGAAATATCAATATCAGATTGTATAGATGATCATACAACACATTTAATTATTGGGAATGAAGAAAAACCATTATTATGTCCATTAACAATGAAATTATTTCAGTCGATTGCTCGTCATCTATATGTAATAAGTTACGAATGGATTAATGAATGTTCAAAACAAAATCATATTGTTGATGAAATTAATTATGAAATACGTGGTGATATTCCTTTTGGAGAATATCATGATGGAATGAGAAAAAGTCGATTATCAAAACAAATGAAATTATTTGAAAATTGTAAATTTTTCATTTTATGTGATGATTGCCAAGATAATATGGTAAGTATAAGATGACTATTTATAGATGAGAATATGATATGGATATAACTAGATTTCTTTTCTTTTTCAGACAAAAAATGAACTAGCTTCATTAATTCAGTTATGTCACGGTTCTCTTCTTAATACATTTCCATTGACCACAGACATTGATGATTCTATATTAACGATTGTACTTTGTTATGAATTACTTCCATTTGATAATTTAAATCAACAAGAATTATTTATTTTATCTCGTTCAAATGGAGTCCATTTTCTTCATCCTGAATGGATACTTGAATCAATTGTTCAATTTAGTTTACAACCTTTTGAATGCTATGAAGAAAAATTTTAATAAAAAATAAAAATATTTTTGTTAAATATCAGTTTTCATAAAACTTCATGATTGAGTCTATCTGCAGGGCGCAAGATAGTGCCTGTTTATTGTGTGTTTGAACATGATCACACATGATCAAAAAGTCGAATTTTAATTCAACAACGATTGAATGAAATTATAAAATATTAGTATTATTCTCTACAATATATGTAAATAAAAACATACCGTTGTGTCTCTCTATCACTTCGATCTGTATCACAAATAGATTCATATGTGATCTGCTTTATATCTTAAGAGATATTATAGAGTGTGGCTGTTATCGAGATTAATAGAAAGCAATGAATTTCAGTACCACCATAGATTTTCTATTAAATTAGAATTGTATTCACATGAATATCTCGACGTATCCGTAAGGCAACGCGTTACTCATGATATGTGATTTTACATATTACTGAGATGCTATATGTAGATGGTCTAAGGCTACCTCAGTCAAGATAAAAACGGAAGCAGCCAAAACCTGACGGTCATGTTCGGGCTGCAGTCGGATATCAATGGTATAATTTTGAGCTTTATAGTATGTAGTTAAAATAAATAGATAATAGAACAGTTGAGTTCCTATCAAAAGAACTGTTAAAATAGATACCTAACACTTATGCAACAGTCATGTGTTGGTAGACGACGTTATATTCCATCGATCGACATCTAATAAGCGAATCTTCTTTCTACTTATTACGATTTTATCTCGATGTTTTCCACTGCTATCAATTTACTCTTATTTTAGGGATGGTTGGTTCTAGAAAGATTAGGAGTGTGTATGTTCAGCCAAGGCTGCTAAAGAATCTTCAAATCTAAGTTGACTAGTTTCATATTTTCTAAAATAAACTAAAATGACGAAGAAAAAGTAGATCTGTGTATAGTTTTGCACTGATATTTCAACACGACTTTTGCATATGAAGAGATAAACGGCACTAATCAATTAATTTAAGAATGAGAATAATATAATTACTAATCGCAAAGAAATATTACATAGAAATTGTCTTATTATTAATTCTGTTTCGTTAAAATACAAATTCTTATAAAAATAAGGTAAGTTGAATGTAAGTATTTTGTTTATCTCAACAACATCCTCATCGTCATTGTCATTTGTTCATATATTTGATATGATTATAGATTCTATCTTAGATTATCTGTTGTTGTTGTTGTTATTTACAGATATGTTCATCTCTGTCATTCATGAACTTACTTCAAAATTTTTTTTGTAAGTGACATGTGTCAGTGATCATAAATGCTAAATTCAATGAAGACTATCAAAATAATTAAATATTATGAAAAACGACATTATAAAACTAATGGAGTATTTGAAAGGATAATCAAAGTTATCGTATCAGTTGTAAGGTTTTTTCAATCTTAGTAAATTAATATATAAGAGTACAAAAAAAGATATATTTTTTTATTTGAAATGGAATATTAAAATATGTAATAATTCAGTAAAAATATGGAAGGAAATGGTTCCGGAAAACATAAGATAACAGTTGTTCTAACTAAAGTTTTGTTTGGAATTTGGACTACTTGCAAGAAAAAGAATAAAATGATCGGAAGTTAATTTGTTTGAAATAATTAGTATAATTCTGCACTATTCAAGAAACCACTATTACCATACCTACCAGTAACTAATACTTTTCCATTTAATAATATAGATGCTGTGTGATAGCTTCGTGCATCAGTCATGTTATTAGTAGTTGTCCAAACACCCGTTGATGGATCATACAGCTCAGCACTATTTAAATAACCATAATCATATCCACCAGTAACTAATACTTTTCCATTTGATAATGCAGATGCTGTGTGAAAATATCGTGCATTATTCATGTTACTAGTACTTGTCCAGATACCTGTTGATGGATCATACAGTTCAGCACTGTTTAAAGTAATATATCCAATGCCTTGTCCACCAGTAACTAATACTTTTCCATTTGATAATATAGATGCTGTGTGATAATATCGTGCATTATTCATGCTACCAGTAGTTGTCCAGGTACCTGTTGATGGATCATATAATTCAGCACTGTTTAAAGTAATATAT
>CAJNOI010000061.1:67664-78102 GCA_905250115.1 Adineta steineri | reverse complement strand
CTAATACTTTTCCATTTGATAATACAGATGCTGTGTGAAAATATCGTGCATTAGTCATATAACCAGTAGAAAACCATTCTAGAAGTTACATTTTTGTATATTTAGACTACAACATTAGATCATCAAACACTCAATATTCATTACATCTTCACACAGTATTTTTCATTATTCTAAAAACGACACTCTTTGATATGTCTGTTTCATATCACCTTAAACCTATGTAGACTGAGAATAGTAGTTAAATGTATTACACAAATCCTCTTCACATACCATTATGGCAGCTTCAGTTTTTTTATATTTTCTATTTCATCTTTTATCTCAATCAAACATATAAAAGAGGTTTGTCTTAAATTAATCATTGTGCTAATTACACTGACCGATGTGTTTTTCGATTCTCTACAAGTTTTACAAGCTATGCTATAAGGATATTCAATAGACTGAGACGTATGAACTTTACATCAACTCTTTTATGGTTCTATCAATATGATAATTAATGCAGTGAATTATTCAAAACATTTATTTTTATTATGATCAATATATAGATATGAAAAGTCCTATATAGCATCCATGGTTAGAACTGATATAAAACATAAACGAGTAAAAAAATGAGTGATTAATCTTGAAGTTTCTGATAACTCTCGATCAAATCATTGTTAGTTCTTTATTAGTTCACACAAATTCCATTGTTTAGTTATTCGCAACTCTATTCTCACTGATGCTTTATATCTTATCAAATGTTTTACTTAAATTAAATAGCACAACAATCATTTTTCATCAATTTCCTATTCATATCTTCTTATGTAATGAACACTCATAGAAAAAATAAGCATGTACAAATATTTCAGATATGGAATAAAAGATTAATCTAAAGATAAAGACAGTACTTAATGTCTGATTATACAGTTCACTCGATCATCTCATCGATCAAGGCAACATAAATGAGATGTGTGGGTGTAGTCAAAAGAGTATTTATCATCACCCACCGTTAAGGTGGTTAATAGAGAAAACTATTTGAAAAATTTACGGATGAGCACTCATATAGATCTAAATTTATTATGCATGTAATAAATCTCATTCCATGGAATTCAATTTCATACGAAATAGAACTCACTATACATTTAAAAGAATGAAATAGATATGGATAAGGTTTCCTTCTGAAAGTAGAAGTCTATTTTATTGCTGTTGCTAGAGTGTGGGTGTTATACTCAATTTGGTTTCCAATCCACATCTTCAAGCTGGGTCGGGCGGGCTTACAATATTCGAAGCCCGATGTGGGCCGGGCCGGGCCAGCAAAACATGGCCCAGTTTTGAGGCCTGGATGCTGCATACTTTACCTGTTGATGTTGTCGATATTTTAGTGGTAGTTGTAGGCTTTTGAGTAGTTGTTGCTGTCAATTTTTTAGTGGTAGTCGTACTCTTTTGAGTTGTTGTTGTAACTGAATCAAAAGAAATAAGTTAGCCACAAAATAAACACATTTTAAACAGAAAATATAATGAAATCACATTTACCCTTTGCTGTAGATTTAGTTGTGCTTGTTGTATGTACTATTAAAAGACAGAAATTATTTATTCTATATCAACTAATTACTTTTGCACTAATCAGTTACAAAATTGTAAGAGAATATGCCTTACCTGTAGTTGTTGTTCGTAATGTTGTAGTTGTAGCTGTTTTAAGAAGAAAAAATAAATAAAACTAAAATAATTATTAGAAATCGTTTTTACTTGTGACAGTTTTTGGTGGACAAATTTGTTTATTTGCCATAGCTAATGGATAGCATATTGGTTGACCACATCGTGTACTATTCACACAGATTGTACTGTCGATTGAACAAGTTACATTATCCATATTACATCGTACGACACTTGCATAGGAGAATATAGTTGAAGCGCATACTCCTATATTCGAGTTGGATGTTAATGAAAAACAATCGCAATCAAGATTTGATGAACATGCTATTCGTTGAGAATTGCATGCAGTATAATTACATGTTGCTGTTGTTGTTGAGTTAACTAAGAAATAGATAATAAGAAAATAAAGAAAAATCAGAGTCATTATTATTAATTACTTTGTTGTTGTTGTTCTGATGTGTTTCTATCGGAGAAGAAGACAAAGAAAAATAGTATATAACATGTTGAACTTGATAATCGATACTTACACTAAGAGTAGCACATAGAATATTAATATCAAGCTTGAACTCATAGTTTTTGCCATTGCGAGATACAATAGTATGAGTTGTTAAGTAAAGATAATTCTTCTTTTATTACGTTTCGTTCCGTTTGTTATATAAGCGTTGTGAAATAATCAAATGAGAGGCGACTAACTGTATAGTTACTATGTAAAACAATTCTTTTCTTATTTTTTTTTTGTTAAAATCATGAAATGCACTTTCTTTTAGTATGTATAGTCATCGACTGAAATTTCAGGTGTGTCTGTGACGAGAAAAAAACATTACTTAAAAATCCCAACTTTACTGAATTATATATTTGATGATTGAAAAAACAAAAGAAAATGAGAGCAAACAAATCATGCTACTTCCTTTTTAACGACAAATAAAAACATTGCCTCTAGTAGTTATTTTTAACAAAAAGTTTTGAGTACAAAGAAAATTGCACAGCTCAAAATTTCCAACTCATTTTTTTATTGGTGTGACATGAGTCAAGATGATGAAATTATTTGGTCTACCTTCGTCGACAGAAATTCGCCGAAAATGAGCTTCACCAAATCGATTTTCGTCGAATAGATTTATCAAGAAAGCTGGATGTGGGTGTTGGGATGAATGGGGGTAAATGTGAATGTGAGTGTGGGTGAGGTGGGTATGGGTGTGGGTGTGAGTGTGGGTGTGGGTGTGGGTGTGGGTGTGGGTGAGTGTGGATCTGAGTGTGGGTAAGTGTGGATCTGAGTGTGGATCTGAGTGTGGATCTGGGTGTGGGTGAGTGTGGGTAAGTGTGGGTGTGAATGTGGTTGAAGTTTGCCGAAGAAATAACCACACCCACACCCACCCTCAAGATTTTTCTAATGGGAATATCTTAATGATTTATGAGTTTGGACATAATCAAGTACTTCTCGAGGAGTAGCTAATCCTAAAATTTATTTATAATGCTTTTTATTTGAAACTAATATTTGTGCTTGAAAATAATGTTCAGTAGTTGGCCAAGAATATTTATCTAACTGAACTGAAGCCGAATAAAAATTACTAAATTCCCAATATACCGCATAGTGAGAATAAAAATGAATAGGTGTATTCGTCATATCCTTTCTTTTATTAAAGTCGTGTTTTATAATATATAAAGCTTTGTTTCTTTCGTTTTTTTCCATGTATTGTAAATATATAAAGAAGGATACGAATGTTTTTTTTTTCATGACGATAGAAGCAATAAACATTTTTTTCTTTCTATGATTTTTAAGAGTGATAGTATTTGAAATATATACGAAATTCTCGAATAACTAGCAAAATTTTTGTTGAAAAAAATATATATATGTATTAGTTTTGTCTACACATACTTGATCGTTAGTTAAGTAAGATTTTGGCATGATTCAATAATGAAGATTTTACGTTATTTACAACTGTATGCTCAGATGAAGTGGATAAGATCTTATATATAATTTATCAACTACTAACTGAGAAAACTTATCAAACTAAGAAAGGATTTATCAAATATGTTAAAAACAGAATCAGTCAACCCATATTATGAAATTATGATTTTTATTTTCCCATTTTATCAAGCTCTCTAAATATTTTTAAGAAAATTCAATACTAAGAAAAAAAATATCAATTATGAGTATTGACTTTTTGTATTGGTGTAATCAACATTCACGCATTTGAAATAATCAACCACATGTATTCACACCTACAAATGAGTTATATTTCATTTTCACTTTATCCTATAACATTATCGGTTACATTAGACTTCTTCTCAAGTTGTAATATCAAATTAAAAGAATAACTATTTGATCCTGATAATATAGATTAAAAAGCAGGCAAAGATCTCCAAGTTAGTTGTTAATCTTAACAAATAGATATTGATTCAATGTTATCGTTATATTAAATTCATTTTATTTTACAAAAACACAAAGAAAAAAAGAAAAGAATTTACAAAATATTCATTTCAAATATTCAACATTTTTAATTAATATAATGTTGATGAATCGAAGCTGGAATACCAGTGATAGGTTGATAATAGTTATTACCTAGTGGAGTAAAATCAACTTCACGTTCAACATTAACTCGTCCTGTATATGGATTTCTATAAAGTTCAACATCTTGTGAATAAATTCCATAACCATAATTACCATAAGTTATAGTTCGATAATCTGTATTCCAACTATTCATTGGACTAATAGTAGCAATTGGTTGAGCAAACATTTTAATAATAATAGTAAAGTATAATAAATTTATGTTGGTGTATGAATGTATGAAAATGAGAAAGACATTTGTGAGTATTTATACTATATGATAATACGCACCTGTATAATGGTAATACAAATAAGAACGTCATCACTATACGTCATCAATGATGTCGTATTTATGTTGTACTCCCATCAATGATAAAAATAAATGTTCTAAAGTGTGATTGAGTCGATGAAGAATATTCGTGAATATCCTTGAAAATTATTTTATTTTCAATACATTTATTCTAATAATGTGTTTTGATAATTCTTATGTTGTTTCAACTGTAAATCGATTAGAATTTAACGATTAATATCTTCAAAGTGTTTCGACTTTCTTAGAAAAATAGTTTCAACACACTTGGAAGGATTTCTAAGATTTTGTTTTGTACAATTAAGTCTTTCATGATTAATTTTTATTTTTGAATTCATTTAAAGTGAATCTTGCTCATGAAATTGTGGAATGGCATCTTGTATAATTTCATTTGAAAATATTCAGCCGTAATTCTATTGTTCGTTATTCGTAAAATGAAAATAATTTCATAAAGTTAAAATTAAATATTTGTATCACAAATTTGATCATTTATTAAATATTAAAAGATTGATTCTATTATATATTTCGGAGCCGATATTTAAGATGCTCGATAGTCTTACACTTAACTGAGAATTTCTCTTATTTACGTAAATAATTTTATGGAAAATCTTAAATCATCTGTGATCATACAAACAAATTTTGTTTCTTCGTTTTACTTTCAGTTTGTTATTTTTCTTTCAAAATAAAAATGAAACAATTTTCAAGGATATTCACGAATATTCTTCATCGACTCAATCACACATAACAACATAGCTATGACATCATTGATGACGTACAGTGATGACGTTCTTATTTATATTATTATCATTATACAGGTGCGTATTATCATATAGTATAAATACTCACAAGTTTCTCTCTCATTTTCATAAATTCATACACCAACATAAATTTATTATACTTTACTATTATTATTAAAATGTTTGCTCAACCAATTGCCGATATTAGTCCAATGAATAGTTGGAATACAGATTATCGAACTATAACGTATGGTAATTATGGTTATGGAATCTATACGCAAGATGTTGAATTGTATCGAAATCCATATACAGGACGTGTTAATGTTGAACGTGAAGTTGATTTTACTCCAATAGGTAATAACTATTATCAACCAATAACTGGTATTCCTGCTTCTATTCATCAACATTATATTAATTAAAGAGGTGAATACCTGAAATGAATATTTTGTAAATTCTTTTCCTTTTTTCTTTGTATTTTTGTAAAATAAAATGAGAAATATAAAAATATCCTTATTTTTTTATTCAAATAGTATCTATAAATAAGTATAATAGATTAAAGAGAAAACAAGAAAAAGAAAATGTTTTTATTAGAATCTTTATAAATGTAAATAAAGAGTCAATCGTGTATGACAGTATTCTATATGTTCAATAATATGTTGTCATTGATCTTCAATTTCATCAATCCTACATAAATATTAGACATTGGCCTAGTGAAATCAATCATAGAGTTATATTGTGCTTAGGATAATTGTACTATATCTACTTGATATAAATATATAATTATTAATAAAAAAATAAATATGCTAAATAACGTCAATATTTGTGTTATACAAAGTAAAGTGAAAAGTTTTCATCTTTAGAACATAGAAATGGAGTAAATATAAATAAGTATTGAGAAAAATATAACATCAATACAAAAAAAGGATTTAAAACTATTGATAAAATTAAACTATACAATAACAATAACAATAAATGTATATTATCGATTATTATATGAAAAAACCAAACTCGTTTGTTACACATAGCCAGATTGAACTTGATAACAAGTCGAAAATAAATAAAACAAGTGTTGTTAGTTTGATGCACGTGTCTTTAGAACATCGAATTGTAATCGGTTAGTATCATAAATGATTATTCGACTTTTTTTTCATTAACTATCATAATGAAAAAAAATATTCTTTCGAAAATTTAGGAAATGAAATTGAACGAGTAATCGTTTATATATTTAAATAAATATTTAATCTTATCTTGATAAACGACTCATCAGAAATCAGTAGAAGTTTGGTCACTGTTTTAAGGAAACCAACGAGTTAAGGGAAAACATGGAAACCATTAAAGAGGATTCCATAAGTCAAAATATTGACTAGTGTGAAATTATATGAAAAATTTTTCACGTTAAATTTAAAAGAAATATAGTTGAAATTTATCTATTCCATGACATAAGTCGAGTTATCTTATAGATATATATACTAACTAATTTAAACGAAATATGACTGAGATCTGGTTTATTACATGAGATACGTCGAGTTATCGCATAGATATATTATATATATTAATTAAATTTAAAAGAAGTATAGTTGAAATCTGGTTTCTTATATGGGATAAGTCGAGTTATCTCATAGATGGATGAAGGTGCGGGTGTAACTGGTCGACGTTCATCTACACTGCCAACATTTATCAATAAACAAAGTAATTCAAAAAAGTTTTAGTTTCTAATATAATAATATGATCAATTCCTTAACTGGTACTGTATGAACTACCAATCAATAAAATCGTTTCTGTTTGTGATATCAATAACCAATCATATTTCTTTTCTTGTGCCTCTTTAATGGTTTTCATGTTTTCCCTTAACTTGTTAGTTTCCTTAAAACGGGGACCACATGAATCTTTTTTTTTACGTATTAGTACATACCTGTTTTAATAAACATTCTGAAAGAGACCAAAATGAATACTGGTATGGTGAGTAGTTTCGCTAGGGTTAAAATATCATCTTATAGTTAATATTTATAAACAGTGTAGAACAATCGATCAGTGAATTAAAGTATTTCCGTACAATTATTAAACCAACAATGAAAAAATACATAGGAACTTTGACAGATAGAAATAAACTGAAGTAAAATATGTTTCATATGGGTTCATCAGTTTTGTTGATTAGTGTTTCCAAGTGAGAATGCAAAGTTAATAGAGATTGAGGGTGGGTGTTCACTTCAGTATTACTCATACTCACACCCACACACCCGCAGCCCACAGCAACAGCCACAGCCACACATACATTCACACCCTCAAGATGGTTTTAACAATATTCCTACGCGTTTTTCAACAACTTTTGTCTGTTTGGGTAACAAGAGAGACAACGCAAAGTCAATATAAAGGTGAAGTGACGCTGAATCAGCAAGCGTTGTGATGATGTTCGCGACGGTTAGAGGGTATGGGTGTGATGTGAATATGGCTGTGGCTGAGGGTGTGACTGTGAGAGAATACAGAAACACTCTCACACAAACTCAAACTCACATCCACACTCAAGAATATATTAGATAAAATTGAAATTTTAATTCTGAGTAGTCAAAATTAAAAATTGACTGGATTTTAATTTTGCCTACGACATATATATATGTATGCATACATAAATATATAGGTAAAATAAAGAGCGAAAGAAAACAGAAGGATAACATAAAAGAGCAAAGAAAATATATGATGTATTCGAACGGTATAGCGCAAAGAAAAATATTGATTTCTGATGAAAAAAACCAATAGAAAAAGAGAACAAAAATGATTTACTTCAAAGTATTGGCTGATGCTTGGAAGAAACCAACGGAAGAAAGAGAAAAGAGATATTAAGTAAATAGAACGATGTCATGTATATAAGCTAGAGATTCTATCGAGATGTGATCAGTTGACGATTGCTACAGAACACAACACAATATTCTTCGACGCATTAATCATTTATTGTTTTTCTTCTTCCGATATAAAGAAGAGGTGTGAACAGGTTAACCAATAAATTATCAGTTTTACGACATTTCATTTCACAGTAAGTTAAAAAAAGATTAACAATCACAAAATTCTATGTCATTTCGAACAACTTGAGAAAGTGACAACAACATGTACTAAAACAATAAGAAATTCATTTCTATTTTTTCACTCGATCATAGACTGATTTGTATCGAATTAAATAATCTGTTCTTTCCTTGACTTGTTTTCAATATTACACTTCTATTCTTTATTATGATCCTAAACAATTATTTTTGATGTTCTCATTCATGTCAATCGTGCGTCCTTGAATTCCCCGTTTTTTGTTGGTCCAGATAAGTGAGCTCCACGCTGCGTAAGCTCCAAATTCGGCTAAATGTCGATCCAAGCTTTCTGCAGTCCACACTTTACCACTAAAAGCGGTCTCTCTTAGTTTTATATCAAAACTCATCATTTAACCACTTAGCATTTTTACAATTACTGGTAATTAGTCTCATTAATTGAAAAAAAAATACTAATCACTTCCGGTAATTAATTAGATACCACTAATTACACCCGGAAGTTTATGAAATACCTCTAATTACTTCCGGTTACTAATGAGATACCACTAATTACACCCAGAAGTTAGTGAAACACCTCTAATTACTTCCGGTAATTAATGAAATACCACTAATTATACCCGGAAGTCAACGAAATACCTCTAATTAACCCTTTTAATTAATGAGATGCCGCTAATTACTCCCGGAAGTGAATAAAATAATTCTAATTAACTCTTGTAATTAATGAGACATCACTAATTACAACCCGGAAGTAAGTGAAATACCTCTAATTAACCCTCGTAATTAATGAGATACCGCTAATTACTCACGGAAGTGACTGAAATACCTCTAAGTAAGCCCTGTAATTAATGAGATACCACTAACTATAACCCGGAAGTTACTGAAATACCTCTAATTAATCAGTCACTTCCGGGTTATAATTAGTGGTATCTCATTAATTGCAGGGGTTAATCAGAGGTATTTCACTTACTTCCGGGTTGTAATTAGTGATGTCTCATTAATTACAGGGGTTAATCAGAGGTATTCCACTAACTTCCGGGTGTAATTAGCAGTGTCTTATTGATTAGGCGGAGTAATTAGAGGTATTTCACTAACTTTCGGGTGTAATTACCGGTATGTCATTAATTAGGCGGAGTCATTAGCGATATTTCATTAATTAGGCGGAGTAATTAGAGGTATTTCTCTAACTTCCGGGTGCAATGAACAATGTCTCATTAGTTACCGGAAGTAATTAGAGGTATTTCATTAACTTCCGGGTGTAATTAGTGGTATCTCATTAGTTACCGGAAGTAGTTAGAGGTTTGTAATTAATAACCGGAAGTAATTGGAAATGTATCCTTGATTGACGATTTTAATTACCTGTAATTATAAAATTCTTAAGGACTTAGGTGGTAATTTATTATATAGGGCTATAATGGACTGCATTTTATTAGGTAAAATATGGATGGGTAAGTGAGCTCCAAACGTGGACTTTAAATGTGAAGCTCACTTATCTGAACCTTTTTTGTTTTCATTATTTATCTTATCTCTTCTTTTTTTCTTTCCTTTATTTTGGTATTTTCTCTCGTCTCTACGACACTAGCTTCTTCTTTCTTTACGTACCGAAGATGTATCGTCCATTAGTAGATAGATTATTTCTGTTTTTTCTTGAATCAGACTAACTTAGTTTCTAGATTGCTTCTTCTTTTTTTCTCTTTCTCTTTTCTCTCTTTCATTCTTTCTGTAGTCTCCTATTGTTGTCTGCGCTTTTCTTTTTTAGCTCACGATTAAAGGCTTATTCATCTCTTGTCTTGCCTATATCGATTTTTCTTCGAGTTAGTGGGACGATATCACAAGTAGACAGTAGTTGATAGGAAAGAAGAACAACTATCATTGCAATAGTGTAATATCATCGTATTGTCTAGTCTGTTCTCCTCTTTCATTTCTATGCCGTCGTAACTCGATAGCTTGTGTGGTATATATAATGGTACTTTTTTTTCTGTTCTTTTTTCTATCATTAAGATAGATGTTCTCCTATGTATGGTATACACCATAGGGAGAACGGCATTTCTTTTCTATACCATTGTCGTTTTATTTATCGAGACGGTAGAGTATGTTTGAGGGTGTGGGTGTCAATGAAATAGAAGACGATGCACCCATACCCACACCTACACCCCACCCACACCCACACCCACACCCCACCCATACCCACACC
>CAJNOI010000061.1:53484-67654 GCA_905250115.1 Adineta steineri | reverse complement strand
CTACACCCCACCCACACCCACACCCACACCCCACCCATACCCACACCCACACCCACACTCTCAACGAAAATTCGACTAATATGTTCAGTTCCCCCCTAACCCACCTAGTCTCATTAGCGCCCTAACCCCCATGTCTCCTTAGTTCTCGTAGCTATCCTAGTCTTCTTAGCCACCCCCCCTCAAGTTCTCGTAGTCTACTTAGTCTCCTGTCGTTTCTGTCACTGTTAGCACAAGCACTTCCTCAATACTCTGTACATTGTTACAATGACAGTAAAAGGAGAGACATCATGTGCATAGATGTAAACTATTGTGAGTGAACAGATTATAAGGTCAACGACTGGAAGAAACGGAAGAATGAACTATAGCAGAAAAGAGAGGAGAGAAATGAAAGTGCAGCGTGTTCGGTGTTTTTCATGCTAATCACTAGAACCTATTAGAATAAACGTTAAACAAGCTATTTCCATATTTTGTATGACATTATTTACCTAGTCCCCTAAACCCACCAGTTTTTCAATGGTAACAGACCGATTTTTTCCCCAAGTACAATTTGAAATATAAAACACGGTAGACCCCAAATACTAATCAGACATCTTCAAAATTTATGTAAGAAAAGGGCTATACAGTGCTAGATCGCATTTAATAATGAGCTTATTGGTGTGGGTGTGGGTGTGGGATTATAATACACTACTGATATCCACACCCTCACCCACCCCACACCCACACCCACACATATCACAAGCTCAGACTGAGTTCTTTTAATTTGGAGAAATGACATGAGACATATGTGCCAAAAACCGACCTCAAAAACTCATAAAATATGAGGGTTTCTACTAATGTTAGCCTATATAATCTCAGTAAAGAGATGTTCTTGAAAGTTTCAAGTAGTACGTTTTGTTCAGTTTTTCATGCTCTATCTTTTAGTATGTTGCGTGAAAAAAACCTCCAACTTAAAAAAAAATTTTGTGGTGAAGATATATAACATAATTTTTGAGTAAATTTTAAGTTATAGACTGGTAGTGATAAAAAGTCGATCTAGGCTAACTTTTTCATAGTCCATCCAAATGAGCTAAAAATTTGGTTTTGTTAGTTTCAAAACATGATCTTTCAAATGCACATACTAGATCATAAAAGTATTTTTTGTCTTGTGCCTCGTATATTGAAACGTTGCTCGATATTCTCATGGACTGTCTTTTAAGTATTTTTCCTAGAATATAGTATGTTACAAAGATGGAAAAAATCATAGTAACCCTTTCTGGCCCTATAAATAGTTACGTTTTCCTCTTAAATAAACGAACTATTACCAAGCTTCCAAACTATTATCATCTTCTACAATTTATGATAAGACTACCATTGTTAATTTATATTCTAGATAAAAATGCTTGCTGGTATACTCGTCGACGTGTCCGGTTCTATGAAGAACAGTCTTCAATTGCATGTTCAACCGACTAATCAAGACGTAACTCGTGCTCAGTCAATTTTTACCACTATTATGAATATAGTGGGAGGTGAAGTGAGCTCTCAAAAGGACCATGATGTGTTCGTTTTAGCTTTTGGATTACAAGACATCGCTACATGTGACTTACTTGCTTTGTTAGATTATATTCAAACAATAGATCTGAAAAGTGATGGTAAAGGTCACGAAAATCTCATCCGGTTGTTGGCAAGTAATGGAGCACCATATGCTGATCAATACGTAAGAAAATACGTTTCAGAAAGACAAGCACAGTTTCTGTTCAAGTTTTATTCACAAAATGAAAACCGTGATCTGTTAGCTGATGTTGTACAGAAATTACCGTCAGTTTGCACAGAGAATAGTGTGAAATCCAAGGCAATCAACGGTGGTATTTTCGTATTGAATTTCTTCAATGCTCCGCTTGTGGATTGGATGGAAGACAGGCAGACCAAAGAAAAAATTGAAGACGCAATGAAATATGCTAAAGATGTCATACGTCAAAGATCTTTGCCAAAATTAAAAACGATGGAACAACCACGAAGTAAGACCTTCCAATCTACCATGAATCTGTTAAAGCAGGTAACTGGCACATGGACAAACCCATCCAAAACGCAGTCAACATTTACATCTGCCCAGCTATCAGCGTTAGTTGATTCCATTGAACCCTTCATTTATGGAGAGACTCCAATGTGTAAAGCTATACAGTCTGCGGTCAATACATATTATTCTAGTAGCCATGAACAGAAAGTTCTATTTCTACTGTCGGATGGAGAATCGACAGACGGGAATCCTGTACAATTCGCTTCAAAACTACATGATCAAAACGTGCTTGTTTTCGCTTGCTTATTAACTTCGCAAAGCATCTCATATCCACGACGATTATATTATAAAGCTGATCCTAACTGGAGTCAAGCTCAAAAACAAATGTTTGAACTCAGTTCTACAGTCGAAAACTGTCATTCAGCAATGTCGATCCTTCTGGAACAAGGTTGGGAATTGCCTGCCGATGGTCATAGCCGTATTTTCATTCAAGCAAATCATCCTGATGTGATTAAAGAATTTTCAAACTTAATGAATGATATTTCCGAACATAATGATGTTTTACTGAATTTAGTCGGCCGTGCCTCGTTAGATATGTACATCAATGCTGCCAATTCAAGTTTCAACGTAACAGAACAATCAGGTGGTACTTGTTATGCTCATGCTGTTGCCACTGTATGTCATTTGGCAATGCGTCGAATTGAAGGTCGGGAAAATGGGGTACCTGACTTTGATATTATCCTTCAACAGCTGATCCATGCATATGGTACAGAAGGGGCAAATACTGAAAATGTTCTAAATGTCTGGGCTCCCAGACATCGTTTACATTACAAGAAAGTAGATGAACTCGGTGCACGACAGGCAATTAATCGACGACGACCAGTTGTCGCGACATTTCAATTAGATGATCAACAATGGACTGCTTTTTCGATGTTTTACAAGAATCATCCGCAAGGTGTATTGGAAAGTCAAAACTTAGGCGCCAGATCTGGATCAAAACTATCTGGACATGCTGTTGTGCTGATGAAATGTGATCCGACCAGTTTAACATTCATTAACTCATGGGGCACTGGGTTTGCAGACAAAGGTTTTTTCCGAGTTCGAAATCAAGCGGTATTAAATCTACAGTTTTATGATGTTTATTGGACTTTAAATGATTTGACGGCAAGTGAAATTCAAGCATTTGAAATGAAGAGCAGTGAAAAAGTACGAAATCTGATAGAAAATTTACCACCAGGTATTAAAAATTTACCTTATGAATGTCCTAATTGTCATCAATATTCTGTCGTACATACATACATAATACATTTCTCGGATGCAGAATGCCCTAAATGCCATCAACGTTTCAAACCAACTCCATCCGGACTCAACGTCACTGGCTATACACATTAAAATACGAAGACATTGATTTTTTTTTATTTGTGATCCATGATATCTTGATATTAATAAACTAAATATGAAGACATGAATCAGTAGTCATTGAGGGTCTAATGGTGATATTTCATCATACATTAACGATTGGTTTTTAGTAATGAGATAAAAGAGGAAACACATTACTCCTTTATAAAGGGTGATGGTGAGATAAGCACACCAAGGCCGGTTTTAACCTTGCTGAAGGATCTCATCAGTTGGATTTGCATAAGATAAATGATCCAAAGAAGAACCAATTCAACGATATATACAATATTTTATTTGAAAGAAAGAAAAAAACAGAATGTTATTCATTTGGTGAACATATACCAACGAGGAGTATGTGGCAGAGAATGTCTGCTTTTTTTAAGGTAATAGATTTCAAGCATCTTGAGGATGTGAATGTGGATCTTTTCTCGTAGTCTCAATCACACCTACACACCTCAACCTTATTGAACCTTGTACAATTATTAGAGATTAAAATAAAGATTCAACATAAAAATAATATGAAAACATGTATTTTATTTTATAATCATATCGAAAAAATTTTCTTAATTGCAAAACAAACTAACACTTTTATTTGTATTTATTCTTTTATAAGAATATTATACTTGTTATTGCTTAAAAATAGAACATACACAAATCTTATTAGTTATTTTCAGTGAGCTTTAATATATTCGTTAATCATATTTATATGTATAGACAAAATAATATACATCACAACTATTATTTGTATAAATTCTTTCATTCAATAACTAGGATGAAAAAAACTTTTCCTTCTCTTTGGAAATTACTACATGTTCGGTTAAAGATATACATCAAATATTAAATTCGATTATATTTCGTTCACAAGAATATCTAAAATACGTTGTTTTAAATCACGAAAACGTGGTCGCATTGTAACGCTATTTATTAAACAAGGAAGAATAATATGTGTATATATTTCATCTGAACCACAATGACGTGATTTTGGAAGATATCGACTAAGAATTTCCGATGGATTTTTTGAAACAATTTGTAAAGCACAATGAGTCATATTACCAAATGGTCGTTCACCAAATGAATAAATTTCCCAAAGAGCTATACCCTATTATATATAAAAGATCAAATGATATTTATTTTGAATAAAATTCTTCTTACATAACTCCAAACATCTGAACGAGAGAATCAATTTCAGTTAAACTAAAATATTTCATTTTAATTTGATATATTTATAAGAAAATAGTTTACTGAGGTACACCAACATCAGCAACTTTAAGTGTATCATCTTCGTCAATTAAACAATTTCTTGCTGCTAACTTTTGATGGATAATATGTCGTTCTTCTAAATATAACATTGCTTCATATATTTGTCTTCCAAAATAATTAAGTTTTTTTGATACATAATATAAATTTGATTTTAAAATAATCTAATAATGAACCATTTCTCATAAAATCTGTTATCCAACTTGATTGTTGGCTTTCAAAAAATGTTACACCAATTATACGTAAAAGATTTGCATGTCTTAAGCGTATCATTACACTTGCTTGTTGACGTATTACGTACATATATTCATCATCATCATCATCATATATAGAACTTCTATTAGGATTTTCATCTTGAATATTTAATGTTTTTAATGCAACATCATAAGTGCCTTTGTATAAAGCACGATGCACAGTACCAAAAGTACCCTTACCAATTTCACGAACATACTATAGAGAAAATTAAAATCATTTCCTTTCTATCGATTTAGTAACTGTCAATATGAGGTTAACAAAGTTCGGAATTTTGATCTGTAAATTACTTACTTTTAAATCTTTTGAATCAATAAAATCAAGTTGAGAATTATATGGAATTTTCTTTCTTTTCAATTTTGAAGAAGATATATGATCGAAACTTGCTGTCGAATCTGAATGAACCCTGCTTGAATTTTGCGATGATGATGTCTTATTTCTATATATTCGTTTTTTTTGATCATTTAATAATTGTTGATCTGTAAAAACAAGCGTTGTACTAGATAAATTTCCAGTTGATTGACTTTTTCTTATATTTAAGTGCTTCTTTTTGAATATTTGGATCATGACAATGTTTTTTTGTTGCTAAATGATTATGTAACTTTTCTTGTTCTAAAGATATTTTAGCAGTCGCTGAAGAAAAAATCTCATTAAAATTTTGAATATCTTAATTAGCAGTACGGGGAATATTATCACGTGCAAGAGCTGTTCGATGATGTTGTCTTGATATTTTCGTTCCCATCAATGATTCAATTCTATTCGAAATAATGTATAATAAATAGTAAAAACGGAAGAAAATCAAATGTTTTTTATTAATGAAAAGTTGAATATGTATGACGGATTTATATTATATACACGTTTTTATCGATGTAACGATCAAACTGGAATATTACTTTTATAAATATAAAAATGCATACAGGTAAAAAATTTCTTTCTTCATGATTTATTTTTATCTAGATTTATTTAGATAAATGTCTTATTGTAAAATCCATTCGAACTAATAAGTTATCATGTCCTACAGCTCAGTCCTTTTGATAATAAATTGAAATAAAGCGTTTTATAAATTCTGGAAAACGTTATTCATTTATTGCTTGTCGAATTTGAGATATTAATCTTATCTAAATTTAAATTATCAAAACAAAGAGTAAAAATAATATTTTCTCAAAAGAATTTTTTTAATTTGATATACAACATTACGAATTGTAAGTAAATGACATGCAGTTGTTTCTTTTGTAACAATTGTATTAAGATATGATCGTGTATAACTATCATCAATTAAATGATGAACTTTTTTATATTAAAGTATCACAACCAAGCGCGGAACATATAACAACATCAATTGCAAAACTATGATTTTTTTTAAAAATAATCAATAATAAAATTAATTTTTGCAATTCAATCAACAACAAACCCAACACCCATTAAATATTCTATTGAAAGAGTAACCATACACCAAAAATGATCTTTATATTCACCACCAACTGCATAACCGAGACTATTACGTTTGATTATTTCTATAGAAATAAATTTAACACGTTGACTGTCCCATGAGAAAAAAAGTAATACTTGTTGTACGCCCTTTTTTGATTATTCTTAATATCATGATATATCATTGATATTTTTCTGATTCGTCCTATATTTGAAGAATGGTCGATTAGTAACGTCTGACAAATTCTAGCTTAAGATATCCTATACTACAAGCAAGTCGTACGTGATGCGAAAACTTTTTACTCAAAAGTATCGTGCATCACATATGATGCACCGGACAGTCAACGTGTTAAAAATTCAATAAAAAAAAAGAGTTTATCTTTAGCACTTTGTTTATCTGGACGAGGATGTACTGCTACACATCGATCAAGCCATCATAATGATCTTATTTAATAAATAATAGATAGTAAAAAATAAAATTATATTTCATTAGTTTCTTAAATACAAACAATTTGTCTTTCTTTGGAATTCACAAGAGATTACTTACATATACTTTATTACTTATCATTATTAACCTTTATTTTTATTCGAAATCGATAATGTTACAAGTTAGATTATTCACTTTAATTCTTGTTGGCATCGTATTACAGCAGCGAACGAAATACCAACGAAAGAAAACAAGAGAAACAGAAATGGAGGAAAAGATTACCTTTTTTGGGAATCGAACCGGCAGCTTCTACTATTCGAGCGGACGTCGGAAGCCAGTCAGACTAGAAGGACGTAATCATTCTATATGCATCATCATTCTCTTTTTACTATACAAAACAAACAATAGAAAAAAAACCAAACGAATACAACGAATAAAATACTGACAATAATACCATCTGTCATATACGAAGATAAATTAAAAATCAAAAAAGTATGTATTATCGGTTACAGAGTCTACTCAAAATTATCTTAATTTCATTTGTTATTGTACCAATTATTATATTGATAAACTATGTATTTGTTCGACATGAAAAATGTCCATCATGTCCAACATCAACACAGCTAATTCAATCAATAATTTCTTCGAATGATTTATCAGATACAGAAGATGAAAAAACGGCTGTTGATGATACTTCTATATTATGTTTAGACTTGGCACATCGTATTGATAGTGAACGATATTATCCTCAATCACCAGTTATTTTTCCACCTACATTTAATGATACAAAAACTTTTCGTTTTCCCTATCGTTATTCTCATTGGAAATCATCATCTATTATTCCTCGTGCAATATCTCACTGTGAACATACATTAGTAATGCATTTATTAACGATAATTGATCGAATATGTCGTCATCATAAAATTACGTATTTTATGTCTGCAGGAACATTATTAGGTTCTATAAGACATCATGATATTATACCTTGGAATGATGATGTTGATATAATGGTACCATATGAACAACGCGAACTTTTTACTGATGCATTTAAACAAATAAAAAACACATTAATTGGATTAGTTTTACATGGTGGTAAAACGCCAGAGCAAGAGTATTATAAATTATTTTATATTAATACTCCAACTGCTGGAGAATTTGAATGGCATTTTCCATTTGTTGATATTTTCTTTTATGAACAAAATCAAACTCATCTAGGGCGTTCATTGAATTCAGATAAAATATTTCAAACAAGATATATTTTTCCATTAATTTTAAGACCACTTGGATACTTATGGCTACCTGCACCAAGAAAACCAAAACGTTTATTTCGATTTGATCCTTTTGATGAATGTAAAACCCATTACTGGGATCATAGAAATGAAAATGGACAAGAAGAAATAGCAGTTGAATGCGATCGTCTAAAGGATATTTATCCATTTGTTGAACCAAATAAGAAAAAGAGATGGATTGAAATTTTAAAAATTAATAATACTATTATTCATACAGTTGTTTTTACGTTATAAATTTGTTATTTTATTTTATCAACATAATGAATAACATACGTTTTTGTTTATTATAATATTCTTTCACATTCAATTAAATTTATTAATTAATAAAAAAAATGCCAGTGACGAATAATTACCAAGATATATATCACGTCGGTAGAGAAGAGAGGGATTGATGAACGCAAATTTCTACTCCATGCCCTTCAATACTCTTTTCAAAAAAAGCCGTCAGGTAACAACTGTTATTGTAGGCACAATACATCAAATTATAGTATGAGATTGTACAAAAATCTTGTTATTCAGGAGGATGCAATAGCATAATTATATAAAAAAAGCTTTCTGAAATCTTATAGACCGATTTTATCTTCTCCTTTTGATTGGAATCTGAATTTAAAAGCTAGACGATTAGATTAATAAATTCGTATGTTATATATAAAAGTAAATACCAGAGAAAATGCTTTATTTACACATTATATCACAAGCTGTTCTATTTCATAAATAGTTTTTAGTACTTAAAAATATCTGTGAACTATTTTACGAGTATTGATACATTAAAGAACGTCAAATACTAAGGAATGTTCAGCTTCAATAAAATACTGATCACGACTCATCAACACTAATAATATTATATCAATATTTATAAATATATCAAGGAATGTCATCAATGAGGAATAAACTGATACTATATATTCCAAAGACTATAAATTCTCTTGTTAACATTTACAAAATATGATGAGAGAATCATCGATAAGATGAAGTTATCTGAGTTTTATTAGAAGTTCCTAAGAATACATAGCAGCTATCAATCAATAATATCTATATTGTACAAAACTCAATGTTATTAGCATTAATTCTAGATATTTATCTGTCAATCAGCGCTCGTTCTAGTATAAAAACTCGACAAATTTTAATATTTCAAAAAATACTTCTTATAATAAGATTCCACAATTATTGATCGAGTTACATCGACTATTGACACTAAAATTATTTAACAGAGAGAATATTAACGACTATAAGAAAGACAGCTTAAATACAAGATATTTCAAACTTATAGGCAATAAAAAAGAAAACGAATTGGATTTTGACTCTATTTCTTATTTTCATAATGATATTACATATATTTGATGAAAGATTCTTACCAATAACATTTCACTTTGATCATGTGGAGATTGAAATTTAACATCATTTTCAGTTACTTGTGATAATTTAAGAAGCGATACCATTTGAAACAATAAAATAAATCAAAGTGACCCTTGAAAAAACAATGAAAGCAAAATACAAAAAATATTAATTATGAATTACTGGTCGATGCCCTAAATAATAAGTATTTCCAAGTCGGGCTACGCGATGTATGATTTCGATCAAATGTTAAACGGTTTACACGAGCTTTTGTTGTATTACATGTATGAGTTACTTCGAAATAAAGTGCACTAGACAACATTTTCAATAATGAATATTTTTTGGCAAAATGCGTATCATAAACTTTCGAAAGGTTTCTTAAAGATCAATTTTAAAAAAAGTAGTATATAGATGAATGGTTAAAACATTTCACTAATAATAACTCGATTTATAGAGGACGTCATCTATTAAAAAAATAAATCAATTGTATTTAATACTGCATATAGTGGATTTCGACTATAGCAGATAGTCAGTCTTTCATTGTAAGATGAAATCACTGAATACGTTATATAATCTCATTTATTTATCGATAAAATAACAAGAGAAGTTGAATAGATGACAACTATTGATTCAATAAATTTTTATCTATTCTAATTCTAATATGTGCATTCACTAAAGAACAATCTTTTTTTGTTACTTCAATAGAGAGTTTTTCAATGAAATCAATTCAACTATCAAAAGATCAAATATTACTCTTATTAACAAGAACGAAACATTCTGAACTCTTCTTCTTTTACTACACATATTATGTAAATATATATAATACCAAAAAATAATAAGACCTACCTTTTAATGATTTCATTAGATTTATTTTTCTTATCTGAATGAGAATCACTCACAACAATATTATAAATACTATTTATTTGATTTCATTATCATTTCTATCAACAAAATTTAATATAGATATTGATACATGATCTTATACCTTTATCAATAAATTGATGGCAAATATAACAAATTTATTTGATACTTTGTATAATAATAGAAGCAAATCAAGAATTCAATAGTTTAGCAATAATCTTATTGCAGATGAACAAGATCATAATTTCTATTCATCATTTATTTATATTCATATTCCAAATCAACATCTTTTAAAAACACTCATAAAATGCATAATCATCTTCGATTCTATTCTTTTCCTATGTTGATAAGTTAAAATTCTTTTTCTATAGATCAATAAAATGATAGAAACGTTTTAATCAGCGTTTATAACAAATAATCATCTCTCTTTTTCAAAAAATCATTTATGTATATTTCTTTGCTTTTCATTTTGTCTTTTTTAGATTTTAGTTACATATATTATCATCATATTCATTTCTCAATATTTGTGATTCTTATAATGCTTTAAACTATCACAAAAATAAAATAATGACAGATGAATGTTAATCATCAGAAGATCATATCTTGTTCTATTTCTATAAAATAAACTCTCATCTCATTGATCATAACTAAACCTATTAAACAATTGTTTCTTTTAAGTAAGAATTTTGCTGTTTCTGAATGTAAAGATAAAGAACTATTTTTTATTCTTCAATAACAATAAGTTTAAAAAAATAAGAAATAAGCTCCTTTTCTATGATCTATTATTAATAACATTAACTAAATCAGTTTCATATTTGATGATTTTATCTAAAATAGATTTTACTCTGTATAAGAATAATATTTTTCAAAAAATAAGAGTCACGTGAAAATTAAAAATATAACGGTATTGAAAAGAGCATTTAAATAATAGCTGAATTCCTTATTTAACTTCGAAGAATTATATATAATGAACAAATTCTTATAGACAAATGATTAAGTAAACAAAAATCTGTTGAAATAATGTTTTCTTTTATCTTTGTCAACTAAACAACTTCATGTAACTGATGATGTTTTAAACTTCGATCGAAAAAATATTACAATTTCAAATGTGATGAAAGAACAAAAGAAAAAAGTATTTGATGAGTATGAAAACTACAGACCTAGAAGAGTTTTTTTTCTGTAGAAAACGTTTACAAAAAAAACTTTTCAAAACATGTAAACACATAAACCACTCAAAATAAAAGGAATCTATTTTTGATTTTAAAAACAGACAAATGCTAACAGAAATAGTTTTATCCTCTTTCAGCTAAAAGAGAAATGTAGGAAGTGATGAAAAAAAGAGTAAAGACAAATCACTCATTGTTGTGCATACTTTATTTTTTCATTCATCACACAAAAAATAATGCGATTTATCACTGTCTTGTTTTTAATTATATCTCTTTCATTTGTAAAAGGTTTGTTAGATTATCTTTTTCCCTCCCACTCTATCATAATATAACTGAATTCTATAGGACAACCTACGCAACTACCTAATTATTCTTGTAATGAAAATGATGCTTCTATCCAATTTACATTGTCTTCATCATCTCATTCAGCTTGGAATTCAACATCAAATTGTTCTTTACAACAATGTAACACAAGCTTGAATGATAACAATAATTGTCGTTCTTCATCAACACCTTGTTATGACTATCGAACAATAAATAATATAAGTTATTGTGCACCTGGTATTTTATGTTCAATATTAGAAAGATGTGATAATATTACACAAACATGTTCATCAAATAATTCAGTGTGCGTTATTAATTCATGTTGTTCATCACAAGCAGTATGTTTACCATTGTTAGCAACACAAATGTGTAACACAGGTACTAATAAATACTATTTAAATGTTAGACTTCATCACACTCAACTAGAGAAATTCATTTTATTCATATTTGTAGATAAAGTATCATTCATTCATGTAAAATCTCTGTTGAGTGATACATTTGTTGTAGTGAAAACAAATGTAATAGATAGACTAATACAGATATGTGATGTCCATTGTTAATTAACAAGAGAAGCGAAAAAGAGGCGAAGAACTGAAGTATGTTGAACTGTTCAGTTTAGTTATTCAATGAAAGATAAACAGAAGTTCATATATGACTTAGTCGGCAGAATAAGGGATTTTAGTTTTATAATAATTCAATATTGTTTGTTTTTTGTGTTTGAGTTGAAATATTTTGTAGAACAAACTTTTGTGTTTACATTTGTTGCATTAAATAACAAGATAATATGAATGAATAGATTAAAGTATACAAATCGTTATTATAAATCATCTCAAGAAAATTTATATTTTGTTTGATTTCATATTTTTATTTATTTTTCCTTTTTCTGTTGCTGTTGTTGGTGTTCTAATAATATTCATTTATAGTTATCTTGAATATAGTTAAAGAGACATTGTTGATCATCGACAATAAACTTCTTTTAAAATAGGTGAATCGTGTGAAATATAGCTTATGAACAAATTATATGTGGAGGTGAATGAGTTTTGATAGAGAATCCGACATTATGATTTTGTGATCAATAACTATCTCATCTATCTTGTATGGATTGATGAGATGATCGAGTGAACTATACAATTAGACATTAAATACTATTTTTATTTTTGGATTAATCTTTCATATCATATTTAAAACATTTGTGAAGCTTTGTTTTTTTCTATGATAGTGTTCATTACATAAGATGTGAATAGGGAACTGACGAAAATATGTTGTTGTGTTAATAAATTCAAGTAGAACACTTGATTATATATGAAACATCAATGAGAATAGAGTTGAGAACAACTAAATAATAGAATTTCTGTAAATTAATGAAAAACTATCAATGATTTGACAGTAAATCGTCAGAAACTTCGAGATTAATCACTCATTTGTGTACTAGTTTATGTTTTATATCAGTTCTAACCATGGATGCTATATAGGACTTTTCATATCTATATATTGATCATAATAAAAATAAATGTTTTGAATAATTCACTACATTAATTATCATATTGAGAGAACTATAAAAGAGTTGTTGAAAAGTTCATATTTTTTATTCTATTGAATATTTTTCAAGCATAGCTTGTAAAATTGATAGAGGATCGAAAACATGTCAGTTAGTGTAATTAGCACAGTCATTAATTTGAGAGAAGCATCTTTTATATATTTGATTAAGATAAAAGATGAAGTAGAAAATATAAAAAACTGAAGGTGCCATAGTGGTATGTGAAAAGGATTTGTGTAATATATTTAACTACTATTCTCAGTCTACATAAATCTGAGGTGATACGAAACAGACATATCAAAGAGTGTCGTTTTTAGAATAATGAATGTCGAGTGTTTGATTATTTAATATTGTATTATCCAAATATATAGAATGTAACTTCTAGGATGGTTTTCTACTGGTAATATGACTAATGCACGAGCTTATCATACAGCATCTGTATTATCAAATGGAAAAGTATTAGTTACTGGTGGACTTGTTAATAGTATTTTAAATAATGCTGAATTGTACGATCGATCAACAGATACTTGGACAGCTACTGGTAGCATGACTAATGCACGATATTATCACACAGCATCTGTATTATCAAATGGAAAAGTATTAGTTACTGGTGGATGGAATGGCGGTCCTTTAAATAGTGCTGAACTGTATGATCCATCAACAGGTATTTGGACAACTACTGGTAACATGATTAATGCACGATATCTTCATACAGTATCTGTATTATCAAATGGAAAAGTATTAGTTACTGGTGGAATGGTAAATGGCAATAGTTATTTAAATAGTGCTGAAATGTATGATCCATCAACAAGTACTTGGGCAGTTACTGGTAGCATGAATAATGCACGACAAGGTCACACAGCATCTGTATTATCAAATGGAAAAGTATTAGTTACTGGTGGA
>CAJNOI010000061.1:16483-53474 GCA_905250115.1 Adineta steineri | reverse complement strand
ACACAGCATCTGTATTATCAAATGGAAAAGTATTAGTTACTGGTGGATACACTGGTAACAATGTTTATTTAAATAGTACTGAATTGTATGATCCATCAATAGGTATTTGGACAACAACTAGTAACATGAATAATGCACGATATTCTCACACAGCATCTGTATTGTTAAATGGACTAGTATTAGTTACTGGTGGATTTGATATAACTGGTGGTTTAAACAGTGCAGAATTATATTAATTAGTTCACACAAATTCACTTTCAATAGTTTTATTCTTTTTCTTACAAGTAACTCAAATTTCAAACAATACGTTAGTTAGAAGAATTCTCATTTTATCACGTCCACGAACTGTTGCCTTCGATATTTTCCTGGATTATCACACACTTTAATATTCCATCTCAAATAAAAATAAATATCTTTGTTTTTTTACTCTTATATATTAGTTTATTATGATTGAGAAAACTTACAATTGATACGATAACTTTAATTATCCTCTCAAATGTTCTCTTAGTTTAACAGTGTTGTTTTTCATAATATTTCATTGTTTTAGTAGTATTTATTGAATGTAGAATATATGATCATTGAAATACTTTTGGTTACCAAAACAGTTCGAAGTAAGTTCATGAATGACAGAGATGAATTTGTTTATAAATAACAACTCTACAAGATAATCTAAAGGGTAATATATAGCAATATCAGACTTAAGACGGAATGAGAACAATGATGTAAATGCAGATGGGTTAAACAAAATAGTGACATTCAACTTACGTTATATTTATCTGAATATATATGTTACCGAAAAAGAATAGAAAATAAGATAGTTTCTGTATAATTAGGTAGTGATAATTATCAGCAGGTTCGAGACTTATGAGCTGTCTAAAGGTAGTTGTGATGGTCGTAGAATTAAATTCTGCATCACGTGGTGCAGTTTTCGATTGGATCATAGCCAACTGAAAGGCGAGCGGGGTTCAGTGTTTTTATAGGTGCGAATGGATATGAATGTGGCTTCAGACTTTCTTCAATCTGTATATGCACCCTCAATAAGAAAAGATCAAATCTTTTGATAAGTTCATATAGTTTGTCAGAATCGAATAATTTATATCATATTATAACAAAATCTTCTTGATTCAAAAAGAATTTTCTCAAGTTCAAAAGTTTGATAAATTGTTTAATTAAAATTAAAAAAAGTCTAAATCAAGTAGTATTCGAATAAGTCAAGAATATAAACGTTCTTTTCACAGTTCAAGTTCATTTCCATTTGTTTTTATTACTCATATAGAAATAATTCTACATGCAAATAGAATGTCCATTAGTGTAAAATTTGATATATGTTTGAAAAAACAAAACAAAAATTTGATTAAAATAATAATTAAAATATTTACCTATCATCTCTAGTATATTGCAAAGATCAATAATTAACAAACACTTACGCAATACATTAAAAGCAACATAAAATTTTGTTTTCTTCAAATTAATTTTTCAGACATTTTTTAAAATGAAAAACAACGTTGAAATTTTTGTCAAAAAAGTTTAAAGATCTCTCGAAATAATAGTTTGTTTTTTGAATAAAGATGGAAAATAAAATAATTAAAATCATTTCCATTCGAAATTCTTGTGATATTAAACAATAAATAACAAATGTGTTGTAAATAATGAAAAAATTGATGATATATTCGGAAGATTTTGGGTGTGGGTGTGAATGTCATTGTGGTTTAGAGAAGAGATTCTCACACCAATATATGTAAGAAAAACATACCATTGTGTCTCTTTTTGAGTGATCATAAATTCTTCTTTATCACTTCGATCTATATTACTTCTCTTTTCCTTTTTTCTTTTCGCATTGAGGTGTGTCCAAGGACTGAGAAATAGGAATTCCTCCTCAATTTCCTCTCAGTTCTTTGATCATCACAATCAAAAACTCACATTATTCACAATATTTTTTTTCTTTCATATACAAATTGGTGAGGAAATGTGTGGGTGTGAAAACTACCGAAGAACATGCATCATTTTGATTATTATGAGTGGTCGAATTATGAGGGAATTAATGGTCAGTTCTCAATTCCTTAAGGAATTATCATCATTCTGTCGATAGTTCCTTGATAGTTTAGGAATTTCCAGTTCTCAATTCGTGGACACTGCTGGATAATAGAATGATTCAGTTCTTTCTATATTCTGTCAGTGAGTATATGAACTTATTGATTAGTTCAAGTTCTAGCTTTTCTTCTCAATTTATTTAGTTTCATTCACATCCAAAAGAGAATTTCAAACATACGAATTACTTTCAACGAAACTGAAAGCTAGTGTTCAAATTTCACAAAATTATAATAAAGAATAGTATTAATTGTTCTTATATGTACATTACTAAGATGCTGATATATCTTTCAACAGATTTCTTTTCTTTCTAATTTGTCAAATATACTAATAATAATAAACGAAAATGTTGTGTTCAAGAAAGATGATTTGTAATGCCATAAAAACCTCATTATATAGATATTTAAACATTTAAAAATGATATGGATATTGATTTATTGAAATACAAGTTTACTCGATTTTTTCTAAAAATAAAAGTTAAGATCTCTATAGAAAAAAGAATTCTGATTGTTAATATTAGTAGTCTTATTTTAATACATTATTATATGATTAATTTAAAAAAAAAGTAACTTTCTGAGCTATTATATTGAATAAAAAGCTCTATTATATATACAATTCACAATGAAAAAAAAGATTATTACAAATAAACATGAATAAAAATAAATTTAATCAACATGATTATTTGAACTTGTTGTTGGTACTGGTAAGATATTGACAAATTGTTGCATTGATGTTATTGATGCATCTAATAAATTTCTAACATTTTGTAAACATTGTAGACGTGCTCGAACATGAGCTAATTCTGTTCGTTCCATTGCTCGAATGGCTTCTTCAGACATACCAGTAAAATCAAGTGGTGGTAAAGGTGGCGGAGGAAATGCTTAATAGACAAAGTTTTTATTGAAAATATGTTTCATTTAAATTTTATTTTATTTACCAAAAGGTGGCAATACCATAGCAAATGGACTTAATGGTATTTGTGGAATAGTTGTGTTTTGAGTCGTTGTAGAATTAGATATTGGAGTTGATGTGGCTGGTGGTGGCGGTGGTGGTACAGGTTCAGCTGGAGGAACAGGTGCTTGTGGTTGAGGTCCCGCAGCTTGTCGAGGTGTAGATCGTAAAACAGTAGTTCGACAAATTGGACCTGAAAAATGCATATATGATATGACAGAAAAGCTTATTTTTCACAAAAACATACAATTTTGTTGTCGTTGAAACCATAAACGTAAACATTTTTTATGAAATACATGTTGACAAGTAAGACGTTTAATACATTGTTGTACTTGCATTTCTTCTCGACATATGGTACATGTTGTATCAGCAACATTAGCAAGTTCATCAGCTGTTAAATCAGGATACATTGTATTTAAATTTTGTATAGCACGTCGTGATTCTATTGCATCATCACATGCTTTACGAAATGTTCTAAAAAGTCTAATAAATAAATAAATGAATATTTTACAAAGAAAACTTTACCTCATTGCCAAAAATGCTGGTCGAATAGCAAATAATGGAAATGTATGAATTTTCATCATAACCATTATAAATATCATGTATAATGTAACACGAAAAAATCCAAGAACTACATCGGAAAAAAGCATATACACACCTCTACCTTCCCATTGTTCACCGGCACGAATTTCCATGAGATGAACTGAATATTTTAATGCAATTGTAATCACCGAAATAAGTAGAATAGCATACTAAAATAGTTTTTAATTAGTACATCGGTGAACTTTTGAATTTTCTTACCTCAAAACCAAATACAATTTCAACAGATGCTCCTGTTGACATTACATGTATATAAGCTAATAGAATAAATAAATAATCACAAAGACATAATACAGTCCAAAGACCTAAGAATTACAAATCAAAAAATCTTTATGATATAAAAAATCAACTATTTTATTTTACCAATAGTTCTTGCATGAAATATTGGGCCCAGCACAGGACTTTGTTCCATCTAAATTGAATGATAGTTTCTCTTGTCTATCAAGAACATTTATATTACACTTACATAATCAACACGATCTTCTAATAGCCAATGAAAACATTTTAGAAATAGTAAAATTGCAAATAATATTGCAAAACGTGTATTAAAATCATCACGAAACATAGTAAATGCTAGACATGTTTCTGTTATAGAAAACCATGCACGTTCATATAGATGCTGTCAAAGAAGAAATAAATAAAAGAGAAAGGCTATTTTCATAGTTCAGCAAACCTCAGTTTCAATCGCTCGAAGTTGTCCAAGAAATATACGTTGAAAAAGTTTACCAAATAAAATAATAAAGACAAATCCTTGAACATAGAGAACCTAAGAAATAAATTTATTTTTAATTGAAAAAAAAACTCATATATAATTCTTCTACCGCAAGACTTGTATTTGATTTTGTTAGATATATAACTGATGAATAAAATTGTCTTTTTGTATAAAAAGCATTTGTTATAACGATAAATGTTAATAGAAAACTAAGTAGAATTAAATATTGTGCTTTCATCATAATTATTTGTGGCATCTATAATCATATAAAAATATAAATTTCCTCTTCTTAAATGCACACACTCAATAAGAATGAGAAAAATTAGATAAATATAAAAAACAATCATCATTGTCAACCATGTAATGTTAGTATTGGTTATTCATATTAGCCAATAAGAGGATGAACGAATGACTAAGAAATGAAATTACTTGTCATTATTTATTGTAGAAAATAAATTTCACGATGGCAAATGCTCTACGTCGTAATTCTTCCGCTTTAATACCATCAGTTACATCGCATTGCCATCGATGTCAATTAGATATTGAATCTGATCCACAATGTAATGGACGTACAAGAATATTATGTCCCTTTTGTGGGGAATTTCTTAGTCGACCAAATCTACCAAATATTCAACAATTAAAACAAGATATTAATG
Source organism: Adineta steineri (assembly GCA_905250115.1). Classification (NCBI taxonomy): domain Eukaryota; kingdom Metazoa; phylum Rotifera; class Eurotatoria; order Adinetida; family Adinetidae; genus Adineta; species Adineta steineri. The sequence goes on along the minus strand of CAJNOI010000061.1, from coordinate 48,467 downwards.
TAATATATTGAATAGAATTTAAATTTCATTTTTGTTTTTCTAATTTTTATTTAGAGAAGAACAAGAGATGATAATAGTGATGATACTTCAAGTCTTCGTTCACGCTTTAGTCGAACATTTAATCGAGTCATCTTACGGAAACAAAATATGATTAATAATAATGGTAGAACAATTGATCATGAACGTGATCAATCGATGTCGAATATCAAAATGCCAGCAATTGTAAATACACAAGAAAAGTTCACTTCATCAACATCATTACCAATTACTGCAACAACGGCATCAATCGTACCATCAGTTAAAATTTATGATTGTGATAGTTTTCAGTAAGTAACTTTTGTAGATTTAAAATAACTTTTTCATTCGTATGATTAATAGAGATTTGATTAATGAAGAAAATCCTGATCATGATCAAATCTCCGCTTTTTTCTCGAAATTCTATATGAATTTTGATTATATGATACAAACATTAACATTGGTAAATCTCATAACAAAATAAGATTTTTTTCATTACATAGATTTATTTATTTCTCTAGACTGATAATCCTAAACAAATAGATTGGAAATTTCTTCAGATAATTCATGATCATATAATAAAAAATTCTGATAAATTATTTCGACTTGTTCTTAAAACAATTGCATCATGTTGTATTAGAGAAGTTCGGTAAGGATTTCAAAAAAACAATTATTTATTTTTTAAATTTATCAGATAAATATTTTCAAGTTTTTGTTTTTCAAATCATTATCAACAGTTTAGGTAAAAGTGTTGATATGAGAGTTTCGATTTAGCATTAAAATTGTCTCAACTGATATATTTTGTTTTTGCATTCTTGTTTTTCATTTATAGTGCTTGTGATAATACTCTCAAGGGTTATACTATTCTTATATTGGTAATACATATTGTAATATCATACATAATTGATTGATCTAATGTATTTGATTATGTAGGCACCGGTTTTTGATGAAGCATCAAATTATCATATTTTTGCACATGTATTACGTCGTATTGCACATTTTGTTGATCGTGAACATCAAGAAATTGTATTACTTTTAAAAACGTAAGATTCATTTTGGCTTCTTATAATTAAAAATCATATATTTTTATTTATAGATTACCGGTTAATATGTTTCGATCAACTGTTCATCGTTTACAAACATTTATTTCTACAAATTTATTTCCATCACGTGTAGATAATTCTGCATCAACACTTGTTAATGGTTGGTGGATTCCATGTGGTATTCGAACATTAGCATTATTTAGTAAGTTTATTAAGACTGAAAAGTGAGAGAAAAAATCATAATCGAAATATAAAGATGTAACTAACGAACATTTAAATCGAAAAATGATGAAATATGATGAATTTATCATCGATCTACTTGATGGTATTGATATCAGTTTTGAATACAATATTTGGTTAAAAAAATCAAAAGGGTAGTTAAGAATATTTCTATGCTATTTTGCATTAATTAGATATTATTTATAAATGAAGATAGAAAATAGAATCTTTGCTAAATATATATTATTTTGTATCTGTAATATAAACAGATAGTGCTAATGAAACGATAAATGGTCGTATAATACCATTGCAAGAAATGGCTATAGATGCATTGAATTATATTGATGGAGAACGTGACTATTTTGAATGGAAACATCGACAATCACGTGGAATAACAGGAGGGTTAGAACTATTTTTTTAATCAATGTCGTTATTGAATCATATAAATTCTGTGGCTTTTATTGTTTTACTTTTTTTAATCTAAGAAAAAAAAACTCAAAAAAATCTATTTTTATTTAGTTTTACATTTTGTCAATATCCATTTGTCTTGAGTGTTAATGCTAAACGAACAATATTAAAACGAGATTCTGAACAACAAATGATTGTTAATGCACGGGTAATAATTTATTTATTTAATCGAAAAAAATATTAATATTGTTTTTTAATAGCGAAGTATGATACAAAAATTTCAAAATAAACAAGCACCAGATTTAAATATGCTTTTTTTAAATCTTTACATTCGACGATCACATTTAGTTCTTGATTCACTTGCTGAAGTATGTTAAAAATTATTTTCGTATATATTTAAATATTCTATTATTTATTTAGGTTACAAAAAAACGTGAAGATTTAAAGAAGAAATTACGTGTGACATTTGTCGGTGAACATGGTCTTGATATGGGTGGATTAACAAAAGAATGGTTTCTTCTTTTACTTCGACAAATATTTCAACCTGATTATGGTTATTCATTATTAATATTATACAAAGCTATATTTTAATTTTTTTGTTTACTTTTAGGAATGTTTGTATTGTATGAATCATCAGGAGTATTTTGGTTTAATGGTGCATCAACTGATAATATTCGTGAATATAATTTAGTTGGAATATTAATGGGTTTAGCAGTGTATAATGCAATTATACTTGATATACGTTTTCCACTGGTTTGCTATAAAAAACTATTAACACCAGCATTTATACATGAACATATGGGAAATTTATCGAAAATTAAAATTGGAATTATTTCATCAACTTTAAAAGATTTTCGAACAATTCGACCTGTAAGTTATTTTAATGATAATTAATTATATTTATATAATAATCTTTTGGAAGGATATTGCTGATAGTCTTCAATATTTACTTGATTATGATGGAAATGTTGCAGATGATTTTGGGCTGACATTTGAGGTAAGTTGACTGAAGAAATTTTATTAATCATGTTTCATTCAGTACTAAATAATCTTATGGGAATAGTTTAGAAAAGAAAAAAATTCCTCAGAGTATTTGACGAGGTATGTTTAAATTTCCGAAATTTGTATAGTAGCATTACGAAGATAGGATAATATAGATATAGATTTGAGGAAGCGTACGCCTGAAATTTCCGGAATTGTCGAATTTTCTGAGTAGTTGAAAATTTTCAATAATTTCTAATCATCCTTTGCTTCGAGGTCTAGTATTTTCCTCAATTCTCAGTGAAATTTCCTTATCTAGGAAACTTGAGCACTGCTGATTTGTTCAATAGATTAATATAGTTTAATTATTTTTAAAGGTTTCTGTTGCACAATTTGATACAACACTGGTTTATCCATTGAAAGAAAATGGATCAAATATTGATGTAACAAATGATAATCGAATTGAATATGTTGAATTATTAATTGATTTTTATATTAATAAACATATATCAAAACAATTTGAAGCATTTTATCATGGTTTTCATAGTGTTTGTTCATCAAATGCACTTCTCTTACTTTTACCAGAAGAACTTGAAATGTTAATATGTGGAATGCAACAATGTAATTTAACTAATTTAGCTAAAATAACTAAATATGAAAATTGTCATCCAAATGATCAATTTATAAAGTAAATATTTAGTTGATTTACTTTTGAATTAAGTTGTATTTTTAAGATGGTTTTGGCAAGTTATTGAAGAAATGTCATCGGATAAACAAAGACGTTTATTATTATTTGTAACTGGTAGTGATCGTATGCCAATCGGAGGTTTAAGTGAAATGACATTTAAAATTGGAAAAATTTCATCAAATCGATGTAATATCAATGAACTGTAAGTTAAATAATTATGATTGAAATGGGTTCAACCCATCCACCGGAGACAGCTTTCAGTTTCTGGATTTTTGACATATATTTAAGACACATACGTAATTTCATCAAAATATATTTCGCAATTTTTATTTGTTAGTCAATAAAATTCAAGTTTTTGTTTTGTCTTTCATTAGTATGAATATTCAGTAGATAGACAACAATATATGGAGATATTTTTTTCTCATCGATTGATAAAATCAAATAAAAGAATTTTTTCATTTACATAAATATGCATCTCGTTGTTTTTTTTCTCTCTCTTCTAGGTTACCCATGTCACATACATGGTATGTAATTATTTATTGTTTTCTTTTCTTTTTATCAACATAATCTCTTTCTTTTTCTAGTTTTAATCAATTACTTTTACCACCTTATCCAACTCGTGAAATTCTCAAAGAAAAATTATTTCTTGCTATTGAAAATTGTGAAGGTTTTGGCATTGAGTGATAACAAAAAAGAAGATGAAGAAAAACACAATTCTTTTATTTTTCTTTGTTTTGTGAAAATAAATTTAATCATTCCATTTCTTAAAATAAATCTTATATTCTCATTTAATCTTTCAGATAAAAATATGACTGATTTAAGTCAATTGGATCTTTATGGTTTATTGGGTGTTGAAGAAACATGTTCAATCAAAGAATTAACAACTGCATTTCGAAAAACAGCATTAAGATGTCATCCAGATAAATATCCTGATGATGAAGAAAAAAAAGAACATTTTTTACTTATTAAACGAGCTTTAGAATTATTAGCCGATGAACAAGCTCGAAAAACATATGATACATGTCGAAAACAAAAAAAAAGTTCAAGAAGAACGTTTATCACAAATGGATGAAAAACGAAAAAAATTTAAAGAAGATCTTGATCGTAAAGAACAAAAAGCATCACAAGCAACAAAATCAACAGTTAATACATATAACACAGATAAATTACGTGCTGAAGTTGACCGTTTAAGGCGTGAAGGAAGTCGTTTGGTGGATGAAGAACTTGAGAATCTTCATAATATTATCGAACAAGATAAACAAAAAAAATTATTAAATCATCGAAATATTATTATCAAATATCTTCCAAATACTGATCCATATACAGATGATGAATTAAGACAAATATTCTCAAAATATGGAAATATTTCAACAATTGTTAATCTGTATCCTAAAAAGGCGTTAATTGAATTTAATGATGAACATATATCAAAAATTATTGAGAATGAAAAAGGTTCCGGTGGACGACATTTTGCTTCAGTTAAACTTCAAAAACAAACTAATCCAACAGTTACTAAACAAGATGATCTTGTTGATTTAACGAAACCTGACTTTGAAGATTTTGAAGCAATGATGTTAAGAAAAATGTCACAACACGCAACAACTTCATGATTTTATAAAAAAAATCTACTTCTATTTTTTTTTTGTGTTATTATTATAATAAAGAAAATGTAATAAACTAATTTTCCTAGATGACTAATAAGTCTTCTTGGAGAACTTGAGTAATATTTTCATTTCTTCAAATGCACTTATGTGTCATTAAAAAAGCACAACACGATAGCTGAAATCAACTGCGTAGGCAATTTGTCAGATGAAATTTTCTTTTTTTTTTGTTTTCGTTGTCTTATTTAATCCAAATGACACTAATACAATATATGAAAAAACACGTAAAGAAAAAAAAGAAAAACCATGAATTTTTTCACTTGCGTGTATTGTCACTTTCAACTTCCATTGACATTCATGCACCTTTACTTTCTTTCTTTTTTTCTTCTAATGCATGTCGATAAATACACAATATGGGTTCTTGCTGTCGACAGCATCGCAGGAGAAAAAGAAACGAGTAAAAAAAAAAAAGAAGAAAAAAATTCCATAGGCTTCGTCTGATAACATAGGTCTCCTTTTTTTTTTCCTTCTCTGCTTTGCCTATGTGGTGTGTATGTGTGCTGTTGTGTCTGTCAAAAAAATAACAACAAACTTCTGGCTTTTATTCATACTCGTTTATACGAATATATTGTTACAGTTCATATAACAATGTTTATGTGTAAATTTATATTACTAAACACGAAAATTTAATAAACAGGTAAGCTGAAGTTAATTAGTAAAACAATAATTAAATTAGAAAACTAATTTTAATTAGAAAATAATAGAAAAAAAGAAAATATTAAGCTTTTTTACATATTTAGTTCGACAATCTGATAAATTGATCAAATGAATTCATTGTAAAAACAGAAACGACAATAGTTTTTCATTGATTTATCTCGTTTGCGTGCCTAATATGCATATAACACACACACACACACAGTAGGAGTGGAAATACGATTGAGACAATAACGACAATGTTATTATTGTCTCTCTTGTCAAAAACAAATGTGGCAGTCTTCCATATCATCATCTTCATCGATCGTCAACATCGACATAAACTATGTTGGTGACATAGCAGACATCACGCCGTAATAAAGAAGAAATAAGCGACAGAGAGAGAGAGAGAAAAAAAAATAACTGTCATATTCAATGAAGATGTTCATACTGTTGACGAGTAGAATACTAGTCGTACAAACTGGCGAAAGACATAAAAGAAAGGGAAGCGGGTGACGATAACATAGTTTCCGATAAATTTTTATCGTTTTGTTTTTCTTCTTTCTTTTTTTTTTTTTTTTTCTTATATAATCAAACAAAAATATTCGTATGTATTCCACAAATATTTTAGTCTGTTTCTTTCTTTATTGAAAGAATGGCTGAATCAACATCACCATCAATATCTCGTTCACCACATAAACTTCTTGAATATACATCATGTATTAATACAACTGTATCATCATCAACAACAATATCAACATGTGGAAATATAAATGCTCATTCAAGTTTTGATTTAATTAGTCAACCACGTGATTGTGATACTTTAGTAAATAGATGTGAAAATAATCATCGAATACTTGAACGTGATCTACGTCGATTAGATATTAATCCTACTAAATATAATTTGGAATTATATAATAAAAAATTAGATAGAACGCCATCAATATCATTGCCATCAACACCTATTGAACATTTATCTACAAAATTTCATCCTCGATATCAACCATTATCATTAACTCAAACAATTAAAAATGATTTTGATGATGACGAGGATGATAATGACGACGATAATGATGATGATGATGATGATGAGTTACCACATTTTCGTTTACCATCTCCAAGAGATTATGTGGTAAATATGCCTGGACAAATGACAACTGAATCAATCTCAAATTCAAAAAGGTATGAAAAATATTTTCTTATTATTGATATTTTCAATAAAAAAAAAGAAAGAAAGAATATATAATAATAATAATAATGATAATAATAATAATCAATGCACATAGCAAAAAATATTTGTCTGACAAGCTATTTACTTGTCTTATTTTGGACAGATTGATGATGTATATGTATTTGAAGTAAATAGAAAGAAAATTGATTGTCAACTTCTAGAAATAAACTAACGTACAGTTGTTATGATGAGAAGAATAAATTGACAGATCAATTAATAATATGGAATTTCTAATGTAAAAGCAATATTTATTATGAGGACAACCAAAAAAAAAAATACATAAAATATGAATGAACTTACTAATTTACAAGTGTATATTCAAATCACAAAAGATCATTTTGAATAAATTATCTTCTGGTTGTTTTTTAATAGTACTTTACAATCGATATCATCTTCATCATCTTCATCACCATCAGAATCAAACATTCCAATTTTATATGGTGTTGATTGGACAGATCGAGCATCTTCTACGTCACATTGTTGGTTTCCATATCATCAAAATGACCCTGCATCATCGCCAGCATGTGCGTTTTTTTTCTTGTAAAAATCCTAAACCAACACTTATTTTATCACTCGTTCAATGTGAATCATGTTTCATTGTTGTACATAATCATCATCTATTAAATTTACGAACATCAACAACAACAACAGCGGCAGCAGCAAGTAAAACAAATTTTATGCCATTATGTCGTCCATCATTTTTTGATGACGACGAACAAAATAAAGTTGATCGACATTATTGGTCTCCTGTATCGATACTTACTAAACCATGTGCTTTTTGTAAACGAAAATCTATATCAAATGTTATGTTTAGTGGAAATACTCGACCATCAACAATGCCAACATTTGATATAGCATCGAGAGGTTTCGGTTATAATAAAAGTCCAATACCAGACAGTCCAAAGCTATCTAGAACAACAAATGGCCTTCAATGTTTATGGTGTTCACGTGGTTATCATAGACGTTGTTGGGAACAAATATTTAATCATGATGATAAACATAAATGTGACTATGGAATATTTAGGTATGATTATAAAAAAATATATTATTTCATTCTTTTGAAATATTCCGTTTTCTTTTAGAAATATAATTGTTCGACCACAATGGATACATCGTTCACCTAATTATCCATTACTTTTTCGTGCTCAGAATCCTTCTTATAATGAACATGATACTGGTTATACACCCTTACTTCTATTTATAAATAAACGTTCTGGTGGTCAAAGTGGTGAAAAAATCTATCGTAAATTATTACGTCTATTAAATCCTCGTCAAGTATTTTTACTTGAAAATGATCAAACTATAATTAATGCCTTAGAAATATATTCACAACTGCCAAATATTCGCATATGTGTATTTGGTGGTGATGGTACTGTTGGTTGGGTATTAGGTCGTTTAGCTGAAATTTATCCATCATTAAATAATCCACCTGTTTGTATATGTCCATTAGGTACCGGTAATGATTTATCACGTGTATTATCATGGGGTGAACAATATGATCCGAAACGTTTATTACCAACTCTAGCACAAATACCATATGCACAACCCATAGCACTTGATCGTTGGCAAGTTACAATTGAACCAATGGATTTAACAAATTCAAGTATAAATCTTAATACTGGACGATCATTTTTATCGTTTTTTACTCATCCAAAATTTATTCGTGATACAAAACGTGCATCCTATCAAAATCATCGTACATTACCAAATACACGTTTTATAAATTATATGAGTTTTGGTTTAGATGCAGCTATAGCATTAGAATTTCATGATAGACGTTCACGTGATCCAGCAAAATTTTCTTCACCATTAAAAAATAAATTAATGTATTTAAATGAAAGTCGAAAATATTTAAATGATTTTGCACGTTCAAAAATGTGGAATTTAAGTTCATATATACGTTTAATATGTGATGGAGAAAATTTAACTGATTCAATTAAAAATTGTCATACATTACTTGTTTTAAATATATCGGGTTATGCATCAGGTACAAATCCATGGGGTAAATCATCAAATAATTCCTCGTCATCACCACCAATAACCATACAAAAAGATTCTGATTCATTTGAACAAATTTCAACAAGTTCTATTGATATACTTGATTTACCAGCAAATACACATGAAGTTTATGAATTAATAACATTAAATGAATGTTCAACTGATCAAATGAATTCATCAATAATAACAACAGTTAATAATTCAACTGGCCGTTTTGAACGACAAGATTTTGGTGATAAAAAAATTGAAGTTGTAGGTTTAAGTACAACACATATGGCTACGATTCATATTGGTTTTCGTGGTATGCGTATTGCACAATGTAGTCAAGTACGTATTGAAATATGTTGTCCTATGACAGCACAAATGGATGGTGAACCATTTTATTTACCAGAATCTGTTGCTGTAAATATTACACATGCAGGTCAAGTGGTAGTATTAAGAAATGAGACTAGATGAAAAAAACAATTTATTGTTGTTCTTTGTTTTTTTTTTTGTATAGTATTTTCACATTAACAAAAAACTGTGAGACTTTTTGTCGATATTAGACTAAACTTATAAATAAGAGACCTTATATTTTCACAGTTAAATATTGATATAAATTATTGTGTTTTATTTTATATATAAATATGACTATGAATTCAAAATACAAGATATATATGTCAACCTAACAAATATTTAATATTAGGACAAAACTTCAACAGACTAGAATAAATATTTCAATAATTATTAAAACTATATCGAAGGAGGAAATGACTATTTATAAGATTATTTTCATGGATTACTTCAAGTTATAATAAAATACATTAATAAAATATAGATTAATTTACTCCTATGAAATTATATAATGTATCTATTTTTATCATTCTATACATTATTACTTATTATGGATGTCTAAAAAGTATCTATTTATATCTTCATATATATAGATTATAAATAATTTTTTAAATTATAAATTCTGCTAAGTTCGTTATTTACATTCAATATATTTTACTTCCGACTGTTGCACCTTTAGTAATATGACCCTACCAATTAAAAGTCATATTACTCATCTATTGCGTAACATGCAGCTGATGTTGCGGAAGCTTTTTCTCATTACATTATATATTGTAAGAACGCAATTGAAATCATTTGTATTGTAGTGTCAAATGTTTTACATCAGTCACTATACGATGAGTAACTGTTATTACGTGTCAGATTACTAATAGACAATTTCCTACTAATCATAAGTAATGGGTTTTTTTTTCGTGAATAAATCATCGTCACCTACATTTTAAAATTATCTAGTTTTTTTGTGCTGAATTTCAATGAACAAAAAAGTAAACAATAATTTAACAAAAAAGAAAATATACAATAAAAAGCATAACGTTTAAAAAAACAACAACTAATTTTTGTTCGAAAGTATTTCGTTTTGGTCTCTTAATTTTTTTTCATATTGAAGTAATTGTCCCATGAAATTAAGATTTGGTGAAACAATGGAACGTTTTTCTTTGACAAATTCATAAGCATCATTCATTGTCATATGTGCATAACGCATTAAAAAACTAATAACTATAGCTGGTGATCGACTTATTCCAGCCACACAATGAACAAGTACTTTTTCATTATTTTCTATTGCATTTTGTATAAATCTATAAGCATCATCGAAATAATCTAATAAATTTTGTTTTTGTGTATCATCAGCTGGTATATGATAATAATGGCATTGTTCTGAATGATATAAGGGCACATGAGATGTTACATTAATAATATGTCGAATATTTTCTGAAGTTAATTCTTCTAAATTTTTAGCATTAGATTCACTACCAATAAATAAACCATCGATAATATGTGTCATTGGATAATTTAAAGGATCTAAACTAGGAGTTGATGATGACGATGATGATGGTAGATCATTTGGTGTAAATAATGATGTTTGTGAAGATTCACATAGATTTGGATAAAGTTTTGCAAATTCTTCAAAAGAATTTTTAAGTATAAATATTGAAGGATATTTGATTGTAAGAGAACGTTGAATTATTTCACATGCACATTTGATTCCTGCTGATAATTGTTGATCATTATTAATATTATCATCATATAAAATAATAGAATCACAATTATTTAATTGTTCCAGATCAATTGTTAAATTTTTTGTTGGATTAGTTTTAAAACGTCTACGAGAAACTTTATCAGAAACATGAAGAAGATTGGATCGAATTATATGATTTTCATTATAACGAAATGGTGAACCACAATCAAAGATGACTATTGCATTGTTTTCATTTAATTTGTTAACTAATTCGCTGGATTCAATAAAATTAGTGGATGACGATGATGAAGAATTTATTATCGCTATAATAGGAACAGATTGATTTGTTGATTTAAAGTTCAATGTTTGTGGTCGAAGACGTTTAGCTGGAGGAGACTCAAGTATAGGTAATGAAGTAAAACTAGGAGGTGATAAGGTATTATCGTCATTAGAGAGAAATGAGTCAGATATTGTCGATGGATGACTTAGACATGTTCGATAACGTGGTACAGATAGATTGTTTATCGACTCATTTGGAAATAATGTTTTTGGTCGAATTGATGTGACTAGACCTAGAAAGATATAATTTAATTCAAAAATCAAATGAATATATTTATTTCATACTTTCATGATTATTTATTGGAACAGCTTGTGACGAACAGCTGTTGTTGTCTGTAATTATAGTTGGAAATTCATTCGTACCTGAATATGTATGACTTCGATTGAATTGTCTTTTCTTTGTTAATTCATGATTTTGTAATATTGCTGTTCGATCCATGATGCAAGGATCAGCATGAAAACTGAATTGACATCGTGGATTTATTGTTTCAAAAGAAGATGATTGTTTCATTGAATTTGTTGTCTGACAATAGTTTGTTGTTAATCCTGTGATTTCAACTGCACATGAAGCCATGAACAACGAATAAATATAAAGAAATATAATGATCTAGAATACAGATATATAGAATAGAAAGAAAAACAAAAAGTATTATTCATAAGCGTCTATATAGTCGTTTATATATATATCTATATATTCGTCATTTCGTTATAAAATTCAAGTTTAAGATATAAAAATAGTGTCTGTATTCAGTTTAAATACTACTACTATCGTGATGACTGTACAATCAAAGGAAAAAAAGAACTTTCACTATAATAATGCGTTTGTTTTGAGTGTGTGTTGTGTCAAGAATGAGTCAAAAAAAAAAGAAAACGTAGTGCAGACTCGATATGTCGTATTATATATATATAAAAATATTTCTTCTGTTCTGTTCTTTTCTTTTTATTTGGTTAAATATTCTAACGATGACTCATGTTCTAGATTGAAATATCGTTCTTTTTTACTTTAATATCAATTCACTGATGAATGTTTATATTTTTTGAAAATAGTATGACTAATAACAGTGCAACAATAATTCTTTCGTCGTAAAAGTCTCGTCTCTAATGATTGATTAGTTCGTATTTTTTTGCTTTATCACCTTTTATTGACGTCATCTTAGGACATATGATTGTCTATATATAATATCATCGAAAACAAAAAAACAGGTCAACAAATTAACATGAAAATCATCTATTATTATTACATAATTTGATTTCAACTGTCTACGTCAGAAATAAGAATCATTTCGTTTATTAGCGATTTTGTTGTGTGAAATGCATTATATTCTTAAAAAATAAGAAAACGATAAAAAAGACCTTGAAATTAATAAAATGCATTCTTACGATAAGAAAAAGTGCAGCTAAACCAATAGCTTTCAGACGCGTATCAAGATCTTTTGGAACTAAAAACATACAAAATAAGATAAGAATGAGAAAAACTATAAATCATAATAATTGGCATTTTAACTTTACTACACATATGTGTATATATTTACATGTAATAGTAAACAATTCCACATCTGTAAAAGCTTCATGAATAAATCCAGCTAAAATAAATATTTATAATATTTTTTTTTGCGAAATTTATGTTATGTATAATTCACCATATTTTTTATGAATTGCTCCAATTTCTGTATGATCATCATATCCAATGATCTATATTAATAAATATAAAAATTAATTTTTGGTTTTTTTTTTTATTCATTCATTTATACTGTAAATTTATTTTCACAACAACAATAACAAGGACCATTACAAATACAATAATCACTTGATATGGATAATATTTTTTCATTTGATTCGTTGATTAAATTAAATCGAGTACGACAACAACTTGCTCTTGAAAAGATATATCTGATGATTAATTATTGAATATATTGTTACAAACTTTTGTCGAATTTTACCAATATAAGTTCCAGGTGGTGATTCAACAAAAGCTTCTTCAGTACAACAATCACAAGAATTTGCAAAACAAAAACAAATTCCTGTACAAAATTTTCGATTTCGTTCAATTCGAATAATTTCCTATTTTTTATTACAAAAAATAATAAATAATTTTCCTTTGTTTTGAAACCTGATTAGAGTTATTGACAATATGTATAATAAAACTACGATTTGATCCACAACAGAAACGTTCAAAACAATTAGATTCTTAATTATAAAATTAGAAGACTAATAAAAAAATCTTTTCAAATTACCTTCATAAGCAAAACAAATCTGTTGATTTAAATTATTAAAAATTCCAAATTTAACTCGTGCAGTAATTCCAACAAGAGTTTGAACTAATTGTTCTGTATCAAATATTTGTCGAACAAGAAGATAATCAACTGTAGTTAAATATGAAAGATTTTGTTGACTTGATATTTCTCTTTGTAGATATGATTTATTTGAACTATCTGATGATTGTGTCATTATACTAATGATGAATAGAAAGGCGCTTCGTAATCAAAGTCAACATATCTACTCTTTAGTTTTGTTTTAATTGATTATCATACTTTCGATATTGTTCAGATTATTTTACTCAATGTATTGAAACTACATTCATTTTCTATGAAATACAATTGTTTTTTAAACATCTTTGAAAAAATACTGCTATTTTATCAATGGTTCCAACGGCATTTTCAATGAAAATTGAACTGAAGCGCTCTTTTATAAACATTCAAATATTTTCTGTAAATCATTCAACAATAAATGATAATAATTTGAAAACATTTGAAATTTTCTCATAAGGTAAAGTGTATCTACAATTCATAATGCATAATATTGTACTCTCCTTGAGGGTATTCTGAAATAAACAGAAGCACATTATAATATTTACTCTTTCATGGATTTTCTTCGAACATAGTTCAGAACATTATAGAAGTGTATTCATTATAACTTGTTTTGACAATATAATCATTTCAATTAACTAACAAATCATAATCTATTCTTCATGCATCTAGCTGATATTGACAATGGACTATGATTATCTCGGATGTATTAATAGAAAATCGTCATTAATTCAGTGAAAATATATACGACTTCTTTTTTCCAAAATGCTATCGATACATTCAGTCTTAACTATATCATGTATCAATAAATACGTATTTTATGTAATAATATTCACATATCTATGTCAAATATAGATATAATGTATGATATTATATAATCACGTTCACAATATGTTTTCATCAGTTTTATTACATAACATGTATATGAAGTGTAGAAACCTGAACTACTGGTTTTTCCAATTCATTATGATATTAGAACTCAATGTGACATTCAACACAATGCAATTTTATATAATCGCTTTGTCTCTATGCCATAGACGATACTTCCTTGCTAATCTATTTATTTTCATTTTCATTTCAACAATTCTTCACATGATCATTCCATGTACAGCAAACGAATTATCTGCTTTTCTTTCATCAGTATGCTACAAGGTTACTTCAACAACACCATACGATTTCATTTGATACTACCGAAAAACCATTTTCAATACATGTTACTCTACATTAAACTAAGTAAAAAAATAATATTACTAAATGTGATAGTACTATTGAACGAGCCCAAAGCCACTTCGATAACAGAATTTTCATAGTTACAAAATAGTTCATACTGTACTTTTTTTATCTCTTGATAAATTCTTGATGATTCAGCTATTCAACTACAAAGCCTCGAGGAAGTCCACGAAACTAAAACCGTTACACTTGATTCAACAGTATTAAACACAGAATCATTCTGAATTCAGCACTAATTTTTACTGCATATTTTACGGTTCACTGTAAATGAAGACACTATTTCTGGTTCAATAAGATCAGGCACGACTCTTCGTTTTTGTAATACTAGAAAGAATGTCTCAGAGTTTTACTATTATCACAGGAAACCTTTGATCGTTCTTCGTAATCCTAAATCATATTTCCGAGTTTTGATACTATCATATAAAACCTTCTCTGGCTCAGCCTTCCAGAAAAGATCCTTTTAAAGTTTTAATATTGCTACAAAAAATCTCAGCTTAGTTTTGCATGCGATACACCCTCGCCCATTTCTTCAGCAAAAGTTCGATTTTTTAAGAACAGCATCATCTCCCTCGCCAAAAAACAAAACGTTTTCACCACAATATCGATTGAATTTGAAACTAAGTAGTTTTTTTATTATTTCTCCGAAAATTAAAGCAGAAAAAAATACTTCCATGATCATTATCAGCAGTTTATTCCCCATCAAAATACATTTAATACTACGATTCACGCTTTTCTTCCTGTTCCATTTCGTTCAAGTAATTCATAGATCGTATTCAGTGCATCGCACTCATCCAAAGTATTCATGGCGTGTAGTTCGGTAAGTGTCTAGATAGAAAAATGGAGGCAAAGATGTTCTAGAGATATAAAGAGAATGAGAATTACTGTGTTGTGTCGTAATCCATCGACCAAGCATTGCAACCCAACATCGCCGATTTCATTCCATTCAAGATTTAGTGTGGTGAGTGTCTAGGTGAGGCAATAGAGGTAAAGATACGGTATAGATAAAGAGAGCATGAGAGTTACTGTGTTGTATTGTAATGCATGGCCCAAATGTTGTGCTCCACCATCTCCGATTTGATTATGTTCAAGATCTAGTGTGGTGAGGCTCTAGATGAAGTAGTGGAGGTAAGGACATAGTATAGATAAAGAGAGATTGTGAGTTACTTTGTTGTGTTGTAATCCATCAGCTAAAAATCGTGCTCCAACTACTCCGATTTGATTATATTGAAGATCCAGTGTGGTGAGTGTCTAGATGAAGTAGTAGAGGTCAAGACATGGTATAGATAAAGAGAGAATTATAATTACTGTGTTGTGTTGTAATCCATTACCTAGAGATTGTGCTCCAACATCTCCGATTTGATTGCTCGAGAGATCTAGTGTCGTAAGTGTCTGTATGAAACAGTAGAGGTAAACACGTGGTATAGATAAAGAGAGAATGCGAGTTACTGTGTTATGTTTTAATGCGTTACCCAACGACTGTGCTCCAGCATCTTCAATTTGATTCCCCCCAATATATAGTGTGATGAGTGTCTAGATGAAGTAGTATCGATAGAGACAAGGTGTAGATAAAGAGAGAATAAGAGTTACTGTGTTATGTTGTAATGCGTTACCCAATGATTGTGCTCCGACATCTCCAATTTCATTGCTCGAGAGAGATAGCTTCGTGAGTGTCTAAATGAAAGAGTAAAGGTCAAGACATGTTATAGATAGAGAGAGAATGTAAGTTACTGTGTTGTGTTGTAATCCATTGCCTAAATATTGTGCTCCAACATCTCCGATTTTATTGCTCCAGAGTTCTAGTGTGACGAGTGTCTAGAGAAAGAAGTCGAGGTAAAGACAGGGTAAAGATAAAGAGAGAATGAGAGTTACTGTGTTGTGTTGTAATGCATTACCCAAGGATTGTGCTCCAGCATGACCGATCTGATTCATCGGGAGACCTAGTGTAGTGAGTGACTAGATGAAATAGTGAAGCCAAAGACATGGTATAAATAAAGAGATAATGATAGTTACTGTATTTTTTTGTAATGCATCACTTAAAGATTGTGCTCCAACATCTTCAATTCGATTATATTCAAGATTTAGTGTGATGAGTGTCTAGATGAAGTAGTAGAGGTGAAGCCATGATACAAATAAAGAGAGAATGAGAGTTACTGTATTGTACTCTAATGCGCTACCCAAGAATTGTGTTCCAACATCTCCGATTTGATTGCTCTGAATATTTAGTGTGATGAGTGTCTAGATAAAGCAGTAGAGGTAGAGACAAGGTGTAGATAAAGAGAGAATGAGAGTTACTGTGTTATGTTCTAATGCGTTACCCAATGATTGTGCTCCAATATCTCCGATTTGATTGTGCCAGAGATCTAGTGTGGTAAGTGTCTAGATGAAATAGTAGAGGTAAAGACATGGTATAGATAAAGAGATTGTGACTTACTTTGTTGTGTTGTAATGCATCACCTAAACATCGTGCTCCAACAACTCCGATTTGATTATATCGAAGATCTAGTGTGATGAGTGTCTAGATGAAGTAGTATCGATAGAGATAGGGTAAAGGTAAAGAGAAAATGTAAGTTACTGCGTTATGTTCTAATGCGTTACCCAAGGATTGTGCTCCAACATCTCCAATTTCATTGTCTGCTATACTTAGTGTAATGAGTGTCTAGATGAAGTAGTAGCGGTCAAGACATGGTATAGATAAAGAGAGAATGGAAGTTACTGTGTTGTGTTCTAATGCATCACTTAAAGATTGTGCTCCAACATCTCCGATTTTATTGCTCGAGAGATCTAGCGTCTCAAGTGTCTAGATGAAGCAGTAGAGGTAAAGATGTGGTATAGAGAAAGAGAGAATGAGAGTTACTTTGTTGTGTTGTAATGCATGGCAGATATATTGCGCCCCAACAGCTTCGATTTTATTGTACATTAGTTGCAATGTGATTAGTGTCTAGTTGAAACAGTAAAGGTAGAGACAAGGTGTAGATAAAGAGAGAATGAGAATTACTGTATTGTGTTCTAATGCATGAGCCAAACATCGTGCACCTTTATCTCCGATTTCATTGCCTGAGAGGCCCAGCTTGGTGAGTGTCTATGTGAATAAGTAGAAGTGAAGACTATTATAGAGAAAGAGAGAATGAGAGTTACTTTGTTGTATTGTAATGCATGGGCCAAATATCATGTACCTTTATCTCGGATTTCATTTTGTGTCAGATACAGTGTGATCAGTGTCTAGTTGAAAAGTAAAAGTAGGGACAAGGTGTAGATACAGAGAGAATGAGAACTACTGTGTTGTGTTTTAATGCACGGGCCAAACGTCGTGCAGCTTTATGTCCGATGTTATTTTGCAAGAGATTCAGCATGGTGAGTTTCTAAATAGAAAAGTAGAGGGAAAGGGACAGTACAGATGGAGAGAAAGAATAGTTAGACGCTGTTTTATGTGGTTAGAGTAGTAAAATAAATGTTGCTCTTTCCCAATTATAGACGCTATGGATACCAATGTGAATATTCATAAAATGTTAGATGCTACACAGTGTATGATGATGATTAGTAAAAATCTCGACTAAAACTATGTTAACAAGAGTGAATTTGGGACAGAATGTTTTGATATATGAGTTAGTGCACTTTGTGAATGTTTCTCAAAGTAGGAAAAATTTTTAGCTAATTGAAAATAGTTTATAAAGGACTTGGACGCGAAAGAATTGTGAAGCGTATTATTATAAGCCCAAATGGGAATGTATTGCAGTGAATGATTTAGAACGTAGTAAAGTATGATGAAGTGTTTGTTAGTGTTCTGTAGGTATCACAAAACATAGTTTCTTGTCAGTAGTTAGTAGACAATTTTTGTTCATGTTTATGATTCAGAATCGTTATATGTTTTTGCATCTGAACTCCGTGTGAGTATCGAACTGAATCTTATTGATCCGTATGATTCATTTAAGTGAGAATATATACTGATTTTGATAATTTCGGTCGATGCTAGCACAGAGTTGTATTCATGAAGCAACACTAATTTATAAAAAGGGAAAAGTTACACAATTTGCTCCATAATGTTAGATTCATTATGAGTGGAAGACGAATGCAAGGTGAAGCATTGTGTAAACAATAATCCTGACGAATTATTCTCGAAATTTCGTGCTTAAGAAAGTGTGTTTGAGATGAAATCCGTTACGCAGGAATGATTTTGGAAAGATATTTGCTTTAGAAGTCGTATTCTTTCAAGAAAAAATTCTACCTTGATAAAATGGGTAGGATTGATATGACTGAACAAGAATGTGAATATCACTGTGAGTCAATCTTGTCTCCACTGACACCCACATCCATTATCTGCATCGGTAGTCACTCATGTTCTCAAAAAAAGTGTTTGTCGGAGATATTTCACGAAGAAATATGGAAGACGTTATCTATAACAGGATAAACTGTCTAATCGACCGTTAATTTCTTTCAAAAGCAGATCTTAATTATCGAAATGGTATTTAAAGGAAAAGGTGCTTTGATACACGCAAAAAGCAAATAATAATGTTTTTTTCCTTTTTTTTCGTTCTTATGTAAACATTGTATGTTTATGACATCATACCTAGTTTGAAACGTGAAATATTTAAATGAAATTGAAATGAAAGGAAAAAAGGAATTTATTTTCTTTTGGTTATAAGAACACTATGTTCATATTGTCATCATATCACTAATGAATTATTTTGAGTTAGAAATAATTTATTCGTGTATATTTTATTGGAGTCAATAGATGAAAACTAAACAATCGTAATAGAAAAAAATTTACCTGGTATCGATCGTAGCTGTCTAAGATCGTATTGAATCGTTCACATATGTTTTTCATTGAACATATAAGTGTGAAATCCGATTCACAATCCAGGATTCGGTAGACAAGTTCTACCGGTAACGTATGAAAGCTAGCAACAGTTTGGTTTGCCATCCTTGACTGTTTATGAAATGCGTGCTGCGTAGATTTATATGATGTGTTATTATTTTTTCCTCCGATTAAATGAGTAGGTGTTTGTTTTGTCATCGGTTTCACATGATGTTGCAATTACTTGTTGAAAGAAAAACCAAAAACAATGTCGTCAACTGCAGAATGGCAGAATTACTATAACAACTGTACACAAAGTTTTTGTTACGATTGTTATATCGATATAAAATGATATATAATAGATATGAATATTGTATTCTCGGTAATAGTCAGCAAAGTTTAAATTAATTTATTTTTTATTTATTTTTATTCAAACTATATTATCATTTGATCGTAAAATCAAATATATATATTTTATAAGATGGTACGGAATTTGTTCTCTTGAAATAGAGTTAGACGTGTGAATCGACGGAAAAAATTAGATCATCACTTTCATAAATGACGAGTTTTATTATAATTTGGTCTGTTGTTGGACAAATTTGTCTGAAATATTTATTTTATACAATAGCTGTTTTAAAAAAATATGTTTCTTTATTTTAGATGTAGCAACATTATAAATAAAAATATTGCAGTTTTTGTTCTATTAGAAATATCAAAATCTTTCATTATGATTATGACTATAGATACGAACAATCAGAAAGAAATAAAAATAAGCAAATAATTCAGAAAAAATTCTTTAAGAAAAAGTATTTTTTCAAGTAATTGCTTTTAGTATATGTAGTCATCTGTGTCAGTGTAGAACTGGAGTGAGAGTACCCTAGTTGAACTGTTTCTACTTATTGGACTTATGGTATGAGTATTGATTATGTGTAATAGAACTCTATTCGATTTGGTTCTAGTTATACTGAGCGTTTTGTTTTTGCAACCAATTTTTGAGGATATAGCGTTAAAAAGTATAAAAACTAATTATGTTTAAAATGGAATACTGTCACGATCGGTACAAGCCTGTTTTCAGAATTTATAAACGTCATAATATACAAGAATTGTGATTTTTCCAAGCTTGATAAAAACATAAGACATATTTTGCATCCTTGATAAACTATTAAACAATGAATGATCAGTATTCTTTCAACTTATGTTAGTTTAAATTCTTAAATCAGATGAACTCATCTGTTGAATTAATGTTCCCTGTATTGTGACAATACGTAAATTTCACTCGATCCTAAAACAATCGTGAATATTCAGAAATATCTGAAAACTTTGAAGTCATCGTTAACTTCTATATCGAGCTTCGCATCGCATTTTTCAGACGAGTCTCGACCCGTGTGCCATATAGTTGTCATTGAGATTCATTTTCAATGAATAGAACGCAGTAGAATTGTCTATTTCATTATGATTAGAATTTTCATTGGCATCAGGTTGATGTATAGCATTTAGAAAATGATATTTTATTTGTGAATAAGTAAATTTTTTGACATATAATCTCGATATTATTTGTATGATAAATCATCCATTGTCCGATTTGTTTGGTGGCATCCAGAAAATTGAACAAAATATGACCATGATTGATATTGTAAATTATTTGGTTTAGATGTTATTCTTCCAGGCCAATACATACCATCATAATTATATTTAGTCCAAACAATTTTTCCAACACTAAATCCTTTAAAATAGAAATAATCGAATACTTAATAGTAATAATAAACTAATTAGATATTTATCATTAAAAATATATTAATGATGAATTATAACTCATTCTTATCCGATCAAAAGACTATTGTACAGTGAAATTTTAAGTAAAATATATGTTCTTGTATATTTCTATTTTCTTAAGAGAAATAGAAAAGTAAATAGTACTTTTTTTTTTCTTTCTTAGATTAAACAAATGACTTTTTTACTGTGATCATATAGAAGAAAGCAGGTGTGTCCGATTATTATGTAGTATCAATACATTTAAAGGTTATAACATGCCCACATCGTCTACTTATTCTTATTTCTAAAAAAAGAGAGTAGAATATAATATATTCGATCAATCATTTGTATTAACTCTGCAATCATTGACTCCTATTCGAAAGTAAATATAATCGAGTACATACCATTATTAACAAAAAACGTATCAATTACACTATGAATATTACTATATATTTTAGACATTTCTTCATATTTCTTAAATATATTCATTTTAACTTTGTAAGAATAACATTATATAAATATTAAATTGTATTTTTATTTAAAATTGGCGTATGATCATATCATATTCATTCATGTGAAATATATCTGGTTTGTAGAGTATGGATGTGGATGTACGAGGAGAAGCTACTGCCCACCCCACACCCACACCCTTAGAAATTAATGCAATCATATATTTGTATGTTCTCATCGGAATACACTCTGTGTCTCTAATATTATAAAATATTCAAATGTCACATGTATAGGATAAAACTAATATGCATTATCTATAAAGGCATATTGTGAATACGATAAAAGAAATAAATTTTATGAGTTTGATTATTCGTTAGTTCAACTTGAAAATAGATTTTAAATGGTGACATCAAACAAAAAATACATATAATCTTGATTTTGGTTGTTGAATAATAATCATAAGTACAAGTATTTCTTGAGAGAACAACATATAATTGTACCTACAACGATGAGTATAACAAGGAATAAGATATTCTATTCAATATCATTTTTCCCTTTGACCTTGATGTGACATATTTTTATTTTGCAAAATAATTTTTAGTACTACTAAAAAAGGCTTTATGTTACCAATCTATTTTTCTTTCTCATACAATTCGAGAAACACACCGTTATAATAAAGTATAACGATAAAGAGTTTTTCAGAAGTTCCGAAATAATTTTCAAAAGCATCTTTCTTGTGTCTAACTAAAGTATATTCTTTGAAACTTTGGCAGATTATTGCATACGCATAGCACTAAACAACTACGAAGTTTCAAAGAGATTTACTATGAAAACATCGAAAAAAAAATATCGAACATGTAAAACGTCGAAGCTTTTGAGATGTCGTTATTAACCAAAATACTCTCA
Organism: Adineta steineri; assembly: GCA_905250115.1. Lineage (NCBI taxonomy): Eukaryota > Metazoa > Rotifera > Eurotatoria > Adinetida > Adinetidae > Adineta > Adineta steineri. The sequence goes on along the minus strand of CAJNOI010000061.1, from coordinate 25,807 downwards.
TCCTCACCCTCTCTATTCATCAAGTATTATTATTCATTGGTTCGATATTTTTTCTCTCCGATTTTTTTTTATCGACATTTTTTTTCGGCGTTTTCGATACATAGCTATATATCTATTGTATCAGTCTAGGACTAAGTAAATCGACCTTCGATGAACGTTACTTCTTCTGATACAATGATACAATGATACAAATTTATATAAAGATGCATTATTTCAATTAAACTGGTATCTTAAAAGTATGCAATACGTTGATGAAAAAATCTGAACAAATTATGAATCCATATTTCTTGAATGAGTCATCTTCATGACCTAGTCACAAGGAATCTTTTATGCACATATATTGTCTATTGAGACGTCAATCTTCTTATATGCGTATTATCGTTCTCCCTTTTATTCATTATTACGCATTCCTTTTTTTTCATTTTTATTTTTTTGTATTTGTAAATTTTTATAATCACATCATTTGTTTTTCAATCTTTATCTTAATGGAAAGCAAGAGACAACAAAATCAAATGAGAGATTTGATTAGAATAAGAAAATTTTATTGAAAAACTATGAGTTATTTCTACATGAACACGGTTAAATAGATGTATGATAAAATATATGATAAAATGTACGTTAGAAAAAAAAAGAATAAAAAAGAAAAGAATAGCATGATATAGGTAGTAAAACAAAAAGCAAAAAAAACTATCTACGCATATAGAATTATGTTTTGTCCAAGATGAAAGATTATTGTATGCTTGGAGCTTTTTATATAATAAGACCAAAAGCCAACTGTGTTAGTATTGACATTTAATGCAATACAAATTTTTAGTAGTTGTATTAGGTTGATTAAAACCAACACAACAACCACCATAAGATCCACAACTGGCAGACGAAAAGCCACAATCAAAATTAACATCACTATAAATATTACGTACAAATGTATAAGTACCACCACGGCAAAAGCTAGAATCCGCAGCGCAACTACCACTAGCACCAACTTTACCAGTAGCAGTATCAAAAGCACCGATAACGTTCTTACTATTACATGCTAAACCACAAGTGCTACTTGAATCATAATTCGTACCAGAATCACAAAAGCCATCACAACCAACATTACCTTGACAGACAGTTGTAGTAGCGGTACGTTCCTGAATGAGTTCCCTGAGGAATTGTCGTAAGGCATGTTGTTGTTCACTACGAGAATTGAAATCATTCCATTCGTTGTTTACCAAACGTGCGCTGCAGCACATCATTAAGAATGATCCAATTAAAAGATAAAAAGCTACTGTTTGGATGTTGCTCATCTTGCGCTTGTCGATTCAGTTGGGTTACGAAGAAATGCTAAAATAAAATAAATGTATGATTGAGATTTGACAATAATATTATGCTCCTTATATAGTTAGTGAGTAGGGTAGAGAAAAGAAAATGTAAAAAATATTTTTTGATATCTATCTTGCACATAAGTGGGTTATACAATAGTTGTTATTGACTAGAGGGCCACACAATTCACTAAAATTATGATCAAAAAAATAGATTTTTTTTTTATCTATACCAGGGGAAAAATACGGTTTGATACTGTACATACTTGTTTTTTTATTTATATCTATGATTAGTTTTGCATGCTTGACCGAACAAAAGAACAAATACGATATGAAAAGAGGAGAGGCAGAAAATAACAAAAAAATAGTGAATGAAATCCAATAATTCTGTCATAAATATTATTATCAATGAAGAAATAGCGATGAAAAAAACTACCTATGATGGTGATGAAAAACAGAGGCACTACACAAAAATTAGATTTTTGATCTTTTATATTTATATGAAGGATGGTGATTTAGAATTATCAAATCTTAATTTTTAGGCTGTTTCGATATTTTGTAGTAAAGGTGAGACCAATCGATTATTTGGGTCGATGAATTTATTATGAATAAATTAGTCAAAAATTGTTTTATGAATTTCTAATGGTATAATACTTCAATAGATTAGAGAAATGTCGAAGATGTAAAAGAAAATAGATCGGCTCACCTTTAAATTTTCAAAATATCAAAACAAAACAACGTAGATGTGATGGCAAATATTTTTATGATAAATTCGACTCGTTTACGAAGTTATATAATAACTTTTGACGAAAAATTTTTTCCTATATTGTTATTTAATTCTTATTTCATCGTCAGAGTGCTTATTAGAAGAAGAGTCAACATAAGTGAGTATCAGATCAATTTCACAATAACATACTCATCCATCCCAAAAAATACGATTAAAATAAGTGACTTTTCTGTATATTGTGAGGTTTCTAACGTTGCCACGCGTGATTCATTTTTAGTTTTAATATCACTTATTAGAGTTGAAAATGATATAATATACAAATCATGAGTTTCTAATCAGTCTCATCTGTCATATTCGGTTTTTGGCAATATTTTTTAAAATTTATTGTTGTTTTGATGTTTTCAGAAAACTTAAATCAATTACTTTTAGATAAAATCAATATTTCAAAAGAGATCTAGCTTGATAAAATTCATAAAAAATACTAATCTATTATAATACGATGTCAAATTATAAAAAGTTGTTGAGTCTGACATTGAAAATTTTCTATGTAAAATTTATAGTGCTGTCTTCGTGGAAAAATATTATTTGCTATTTAAACATATTCATAGTGTAATTTTATTTATTTCCACATCATTACCCAATATGTAATAAACCCCCTTCCATATTAGAAGTTCGCAGGAGCGTATAATAATATGGAAGGGGAGAAGTATTCATGTTATAAATAGAGTAATTACGAAGGCTACCTACCATTCTTTATTTACGTATGTATGTATGATTAGTTTTTTTTTTCTTTTATATCATATCAATAAATCGTGTATGTATTGTAAGCACGTGAAACTACATGATAAATATCATTTTACGAAGCTATCACACGATTTAATGTATTGTTATGTCTTCATGTATAATATAAAATATATATAACAATATTCAAACTAATATTTTAACAGAAACATCAGCTGGATGCTAGTAAGACCATTTAATAAAACAAAAGAAGATTGTACTAGTACTATTATTTATCTTTTAAAGATTTTTTATATGAAATAAATATTCAATAATATGAAACTCTTCATTCTCCATGGATGGGTGTGGAGTGGATGTGAGATAAAGATGAGTGCCATCTAATTTATATTGTAATGTGTTAGAGATATTAAATTAATTTTCTTTGTTTTTCTCGTGAGAATCGATGATGCGAATATAATATAAACTAAACAAAATGAAAATAATCGAATGCTCTACTTTTTGTCTAGAACGTATGAAAAATGAATCGGAAACTAGCTGATTTTATTATTTCGACAAGCCCCTTCATAAAATAGTTTTTATATTTAATCGCAAGGATTTTATTCTTCAATTGTAATTATAACTATCAGATTTCAATGGAATGTCGTCGACAAAAACAATTCGATATTCTATCATGATTTAAAATATAAATCAATTTCTTAGTACATTGATATATATAACAATTATTACTAAGCCTTAACAGTATTTCATATTCGAATTGGTTTGAAATATAGACTAAAACATTAATGTTACTATTGTATTCCTTTTTAAGTTGTCTACTATTATTTTCATCGAAAGTCTTTGGTGGACAAGAACTTTCATCGATTGTTGATGATCAATGTAATCCTGAAGTAGCATCTTGGACTTCATGGTTTAATACACAAAATCCTAAAACAACCAATGGTAATGATATTGAAGATATATCAATGATACGAAAATCATATCCTGAAGCAGCTCGATGTGATACAGTTTTAAATGTTGAGTATTCTGTTTTGGGAAAAACAAATAATGATACATCACTTTATCAAACATTAGTTAATAATAATGGTGTCGTTTGTATGGGTTCACCAACATCACGTTGTCCAGATTATAGTGTTCGTTTTTGTTGTCCAAATAAACAAGAGTATATATCACAACAATGTGGTCAAACATTTCGTCAACCTCATACAAACTCTCCACTTCGTATTGTTAATGGTTTTCAAGCAATACCACATTCATTACCTTGGGCTGTTTCATTACAATATAAAGATGTACATGATTGTGGTGGTGTTATTATTGATCAATGGCATATATTAACAGCTGCACATTGTTTAGATTATTCTAATGATCTTGGAAATTTTTATGTTCGTGTCGGAGCACATAATCGATTATCGTCGGGACAACTTATACCTATTGCTGAATTGATTATACATCCAACTTATGATGAATCACGTTCATCAGATGATATTGGAATTATAAGATTAGCTTCGCCAATAACATTTTCATCAGATGTTCAACCAATTTGTCTTGTTGATAATGTTAGTATCGAGAACTTATTGTTTTACTTTTTGTCTTATATCTACGATCAATTCTTGTTTATTATAGATGGCCGAACCACCACTTGACGCAACTGTATATGTTGCTGGTTGGGGTAATACTGTCCATCAAATGTGGGATACTTCAAGTCCAGTTCTACTTCAAGCACGACTTCGTGTTATTTCTGATTGTTCAATGTATTTTGCTTATCAACCACAAAATCAAATTTGTACTGCTCACAATGGTCCTGCTGATAAAGATCATGGGTTAGTCATTTTATTTTTAAAATTTTCTTCATTTATATGAAATATAAATTCCGATTTAGATCATGTCAAGGAGATAGTGGTGGTGGTTTACTCTATTTTAAGAATGGTCGTTGGTATGCTGCTGGTGTAGTTAGTTATGCTATTGGATGTGGTCAACAAGCTTATCCAACAGTATTTACTAAAACAGCAGCTTATATTGATTGGATTCATGAAATTATCAATCGTCAAAAATCAAATTAATTCTTTTTTTTCATAATAAGCAATAAAAATTAATAACCATAATTGGACATGATATTAAATTAAAAAGATTTATTTGATACATTTAATGTGCTTGTAGCTGAACAAGTATATCAAAATACTGTATAATACAGAACTTTTCCCTTGTAATCTTACCCTTCAGGTTTATATAAAACAGAGCACAAGATAAAAATTTTGGTGAAAACAAAAGTCGAATAGAAGAATATCTATGCCATGTATTTATATCAAGTTCGAAATGGCTGACGAAAAATATTATTTATATTTATATTAGTATTTGTTTCAATAAAGCATAAAAGTATAAAAATCACAATTTAGATTTTCGTGAAGGTAAATCACGAAGTACATGCTCTAATGATCCATGCCACGGAGACTTTGGTGCAAACATAATATAATTCCGGAGATTTCGAAACGGTTTTTGAATGGCATGTAAATGAAGATGATCTATTGAATTATAGGGTGGACGATGAAAACAAAAAACAAATGACGAATCCATTGATGTGTCATCATCTTTCGGAGTGTCCGTTGATGTAGATAATGATAAGAGATTTCCGCGATTAAATAAATAGTGAGATGGCGGCGGCGCACAAGGTAATAAAAGTGGAAATTTAGTCGAGCCGATACGTTGAGAATGAACACGTAATTGTTCGATCGCTACCTACAAAAATACAAGTCGTTCAAAGACTAGATAAATAATATCGTTGTATTTACTTTTTTCATATGTTCAAGTAATGGTCTATGTTCTTCTGTGAGTGTAGAAATATTTTGAATATGTTCTAATGGTACTACCAATAGATGCAATCGTGCAGCTGGACCTCTTGGAATGAAAACTGAACATTTATCATCAGAATACCATAGTGCATTAGGTGGTGAGTCACCACGTACAATACGACAAAATAAACAATCAACTATTTCATTATCTGTTTTTGTATATACCACACCTTTTTTACTTCGAGTTTTTGCATGATTAGTTCCCATATTTTATCTTAAAAAGAATAATTTTATGAAAATACAAGGAATAAGATCATTCTTCCCCCCAAATAAACAAAAGAGAAACGCACACACACATATATATATATAAGAACGAAAAATTTTTATTGAATTTTAGCAAGAGCTGCTGTTCGTTTTTCTGATGTTTGAAAAAGAGCACGAATAAGTTGTTTAATTTCAATCGCTGCAAATTGACTAGCCAATGGTCCCTGACCATTAAACCATCGGTCAACAATTGTTTGCATTGGACTATCTAAAACAATACATAATTCAGTGAATCTTGTTAAATTTGGTGCTAAGCGTGCAAGAATATTTAAACCAGGACTAAGATCATCTTTAACAAGTATGTTTTGTAAAAATGTTGACCATTGTGTAAAAGCTTTCACCATTACATCACATTCTTGTTGTGGGATATCTTCAAGTGATAAAGTTTCTTTAATAAGAAGTTGACTAATATGATCACATAAATATCCTAAATTATTTTCAAAAAAAATAACTATTAAAAAAACCTTTTTTTGCATTTAATTTCTTACCAATAACTTTAAAATAAACATGAGGTGAAAATACATCACGCCAATTATGAGAAAGATTTTCCATTTGCATTATACATTTATTTATTGCTCGTTTTAACAGATCTTGATTTTCAGTTTCATCAACAATATTATGAAATGCTATGTTAGATAAAAAATTATTAGAAGGAGAAGAAAAAATCATTATTTCATACTTCCAATTTCTCGAATAAAAGATGTTAATGTATCTTTTTGAGTATCTAATTGAGATTTAAGTAAATTTGCTGCTTGATTACGAAATATAGCGACATAATCAACGAATGTTATTGGTTGACCATCAGCTGTTTTAGATTTTAAATGATAATATTCTTCACCGAGAATAAGAGATTCATGCGCAACATACATATAAGTATTAAAATGTAAAGCTAAAATCGAAATAAATATTTATTTTACTAGATGAATATCAGGATTGAATTAATCTTTACCAGTCAAGTAAGGAAATTCTTGTGCTTTTTTCTCATGTAAATTTGCATATATAATATGAAATAATTCCATCATATTTCTTGCTGTTGCACAAAGATGTGCGCCATATTTTTCCAGTTGATCTGCTTCTTCTAATATTTTTCGAACAAATTGCATATATTCATAAGCATGTTCCCTTAAAAGAAACAAGAATAAATTCATTTCTTTAGATTTATATATTTCTTACACAATAATTGTACGTGGAAATCGAAACATATTTGCATCTAATTCATCGAGACTAATAGTTGATGATAAAATATTTGATGCGGATTGATTTTTATATTTTTCTTTATCTTGTTCATTTTGTATAAATAATTGTTCATTATCACCAATTTCAATTGTTTTTAATGATGTTGTAATAATTGCATTTGATTGAAGTAATTCTCGACTTTGAATTAAATATGTTCGACAACGACTTTTTATTATTGATTCATCAATATTTCCAATAACAGATGAAAGTACATTAGTTATTTGAGTGGAAGAAAAGAATTTTATTTCAATTAAATATTTTTCTAAATTTACTACTGTTTCCAATAATAAACGAAATATTTCGATGTATTCAAAATCACTTGGAATAATATTTAATAGATGTTCACGGATAAGTTCAATAAAATCATTAGCAATAGTTGAAGAAAAAATACTCATTAATGAAACTGATTCAATAGACCTAAAATATACAAGACAAAATATTGAATTTAGAAGATTTCAGTCAACTAATGAGGGAACCATCCGAGGTATCATCTTCCGTTTGAGCTCATCGTGTAGATAGAAACCTTAAAAGGGTTCGTCCCCAAATCTTGATAATAACTGACTGCCGTGATTCTCCTCAGGGACATCAGAAAAACTCATTTTCAAGTTTCCTATCCGAAGATACGATAACCTAATACCACTTTTAAAGACTAGTGTTTTAGGCAGTGTTTTATCTAGGTTTTTCCTTTCAAGAGTGCGATAGTGATTTTCGGGAGAGTGAAAATCTAATTTCTGGAAGGAAAATGCACAGTATAAGCACAAAGATTGCAATTTTCGGGAGGGCAAATCGGTCTCTGGGAGGGCGCCGCCACCTTTGCCCTCCCTTTAGAAAAATCACTGGTTTTAGGGTTTCTATCTACACTATGAGCTTAAACGGAAGATAACACCTCGGGTAGTTCCCTCGTAGATCGAAAAAATTGCAAAGATTTCTTACTTCTCTTTCGTTGTTTGAATATTCATTGTTCTTGATAATAAATACGTATTTAATATTTCAAAAAATTCCTTCAAATAATTTAATGTTATATTGAATTGTTCAATATTATTATTATTTTCAATATCTTCATCATTTTCCATTTGTAATAAAATCACTGGTGTTTCTATATCAATAACTAATTTCAATTTTTTTTCAATAAATATTTGGATAAATCCTTGAAAACAATAAGTTGCAAATGTTTGAATATTTTTTTCCATTAATAATTTTTCTCCTCTATCTTCATAGAAAATACATTTAAAAAGTTGATCAAGATAATTTAAATTTAATTGTAATTCATTTTGAGTTGTTTTATTAACTCCATCATTCCATAGAATATGATGTGTTTGACAAATATCTGAACGTAATCGTCCAATAGATTTTTGAAATGTTTCATATAATGGATAATGTTGTTGATAAAATTTTTCATTTGTATTAGGAAATAAATACTGATTATTGAGAATATTTTCTATAGATTTATATGAATTTTTTGCTTCGTTTAAATGACCTTTCTTACATAATTGTCGACATTCTTAAAATAAATCAAAGAATGAAAAAGAATTCATATTGTTTTTTTGAAAATCTATACCTTGAATTTGAGTTTGTAATTGTATTAAGTGTTTAATACCATCAATAAATTGATTTAAATGATGAAATTGATGATAATTTGAATTCACATGACGTGCATGGTTTTCAAGTTTAGAATGCTCTTCAATTTTTCCAAGTAATTCTTTTCGTTCGGATTCTAGCTCTTCACATTGTCCAATAAGCTTTTTCGTTTGACCATCGATTTTATTTATATCTTGAATTTTATTTGTATAGAATTGATGTATCTGATTTTGTTTATCATCAATTTCTTGTTTTAAACTCGTTTTTAATGTATTTATTTGATCAGATGTTATCGATTCTAAACATTTTCAGATTAATTCATAAGCAACATGACAAACAAATATTTTGTAGAAATTCCATTTCATCATTAGAAAGATTTTACTCAATTCTTTGAAAAACTAGCTTGCCGAAGATGTAAAGAATTTCTCGTTTCAACCAGTGCATTCGATACGCAAAAGTCTACTCTATAATTTCACACAAGCCGCGACTCTCTCGAAGATTGTATTCGAATGGTGTAGTCGCGCACACTTACCCTCACCCACAATGTATTACAATTAGTTAACTGAAACTTACGATTATATGTTTTAATATCATTTTTTTCCAAAAAATCAGCCAACATATCTGAAAAAAA
>CAJNOI010000061.1:0-16383 GCA_905250115.1 Adineta steineri | reverse complement strand
AAAAAAATGCTAAAATCTGGATGAATTACATAAATTAAAAAAAAATTATATCTTACGTTTTATTTCTTTAGAAACAAGAAAGACGATATTATTATAGAAGAAGAAGAAGAATAAGAAAAAAAATCACCTACAGAAATATTACAATCACAGGCGGAAATAACGCATAAAAAAAATTCACTGCAGTTTCATTATCGAAAGACTAGATTATAGATATTTATATATTTCACTGTTCACTTGCTCGATTTTCTAACCATTTTTTACACATTTCATAAACAGCTGTTTGACCACTTCTTTGTGCATCATCACGAATTAAACGAATTTTATCTTCTTTACCAAGACGAATAGCTATTAAATAAGCTGCACGTAATTTACCAACAGAAATATAAACATTTATACGAGTATTATCATTTTTAATCATTTGTATTAATGTGTCTTGTTCTCGACTCTAAAAATTCAAAAGAAAAAAAACTTATTGAAAATAAATCAAATTCTTTCGTATATTTTACTTGTTCAACATCCGAACCAGTTTGTCGTACACAACTTTCAATAATATCGTCATGTAGTTTATTATCATTATAACCATTATCACGCATTACTTGAAGTAATTGTTGAAGCATACGATAATCACGACGTTTACCAATTTCTTCCGCACATGGAAGAAAAACTTCGTTTATTGAAAGATTTAATTCCTAAAAATTAGATTCAAATAAAAGAAAACGATGCGAAAAAAAACTATTTTACATTGATTATTTTATTAATTAAACTAAATGCAGTTGTCATTGTATCAGATATTGTTATTAAACCTAGAATAAGTTTAATTATCGAATCTTTTCCATCAAATAATGTCGGACAATTGATTAATATATTTGAACCATTAGTATTCAATCGTTTTAATTGTGAATAAATATAACGAGTTATTTCAAGTTGAAGTTCAATTTTACTTTTAGTACTAAAATAAAAGGTTTGAGAACAAATCGCACCCTTAAAAAATTTTCTATACCCATGAATTTTCATCATTGTTTGTTCTGTATCAGCTTTTGCTTGTAGAAAATATTCTAAACCTTTTTGTAAATAATTTGAACGTTTTTCAAATAAATCTAAATATGTTGTTCGATGTATAGTAAACAATTTCACAGATGTAAAACCAGCATTAAGATAATCATTAAGAAATAATTGTAATTGTAATAATGAATGATTCATTTCTTGTTCTTTTAAATATGTACAAATAAATTTTAAATGATGTGTAAATAAACTAAGATTATGTGATAATATATAATTAAATAGATGTTTTATATGATTACGTTTTAATAAAGGAAGATAAATATGATCACGAAATAATACTAATGAACATTTATATTCAAATGCTTGTGTATAATATTCATGACGAATATAATAATCTAATAAATGTGCATCATCACTATACATTGTTAAATAAAATAGAATTTCATTCTCTATTGCTAGAAATAAACAGAAAAGTTTTTTTTTATTTTGATAGAATAGAAGAAAAAGAAATTAACCTTTATTTGTTTTATCGGGTAAACGTGGTATTGTTGAAAGACTATTGAGATATTTTAAACTAGCACGTGTTTGTCCACTTTGTCGAATTTGTTGTTCAGATAAATATTGATTTCTCATGGAATATTTCAATGGACGAGATGATTCAAGAAATGCGATTATATCATTGACTATTTTTTCTTGACTTACACCACCACGTTGTAGTTGTTTCAATGTTTTATCAGTTGTATCCGAAGTTTTCTGTAAGCATTTGTCAAATTTATCACGTGCTTCACCATATTGACCAATATGAAGATAAGCTAAATAGGATTAATAGTATGAAGAAATAAAAATTTATTCTATTTACCCATTCCCCATTGAAACCAAATTGTTTGTGTATCTAAATTACATTTTGTTGAAATATCCATTGCTAATTGATATCGTTCATCTTCTAATAATTGATTTCGTATTTTTCTTAATGTATCCTGTTGTAAAAGATCATTTAATGCTGGTAATGAACAATTAGCCATATTTAAACGATTTAATATATCAATAAGATTATTATATATTTCACAAGATCTTAATAATTTTTGTTGTTCACCTGATTCTTCATCAGTAAAATAACTCGTCGTTAATTTCATTTTAGCAGTAAATAAAAGATTTTTTATTATATTTAATACTAAACCATAATCAATTTCAGTATTACGTTGTTTTGTTGATAATTGTTCAGATAAATATTCACATAATTTTATTAATAATTTTCCACATTCATATTGATTTGAATGTAATTCAATTAATGATAAACATAATGATATACTAGGAGATTGATCATAATGAAAATCATTACGTAAACTATCATCACTCGATGTTCCTGTTAATTGATATTGTACTTGATCGGTAATAATAGGTATTGCAGGTGCATCAGTAATATTATCTTGTGTTTGTGGTGTATCCATTGATGAACGATAATGAAGTTTATTATTTTTTGATAGAGGACTTCCTGTTGAAAAACTTGAACTTAATAATAAAGTATCTTCTACTAAAATACTTGGAGTTTCATTAACGAGTGATGTACCTAATAAATGATTATTTGATGTTATTGTGTATGATCGATTATTCTTTAGATAAACTTGACTAATTGATAGTCTTTTAAATGAATGGATTGGTCTAGCAAGACTAGAATAAAATAGTTTTCATTATTTATCTTGTGATTATAATAGATTAAAACTCAATTCAATCGACAATATACACTACTACTATGATGATGAATACTTACGATCGGAGATTTTCAAATTTTTTTACTGGAGTATTTGTTTCTGGTCGAGAAGTTGTAGGTGGTGCTGGATTATTTTGCATATATTGATAACAATCTTTACATGTACGTTCCGAACGTCCTTTAATTATTGTCATATGTTGTGAACATGGTTTACATACAACACGACCACAACGACGACAATGATGACGACGATTAAACATTGAAAAATGTGTTTCATTACAACACATACATACAGCTACTTCATCATCTGATACCCATGATTTTTTTGGTGGAACTACTAATGGAACAGTATATTCAGTTGTTTTATGTCCTTGATGAGATTGTTCATTTATATTAGATTTGTTTGTAAATGATGATGAAAAATGATCAAAAAAAGACGAAGATGTTTGTTGTTGTTGTTGTTGAGGTTGTTGGGATTTTATTGGAATTGAATGTGACATTGGTGGACTATTAGTATTAGGTGATGATGCTATTGTTGATGGTGATGATGTTTGTAAATCAGACTCTGGTACATTTGGAGATGTTATTGGAGTTCTGGGTGACATACGATGACGTATTGAATTGAAGAAATTATTTGTACCACTAGTATTAGTTCGACGACCTAATGGAGATAAATCTTGAGAACCTTTACGTTTAGTAATATACGTAGCTGGATTTAATGAGCTACGACGACGTTCAATCAATGAAATAGGTGGAGGTTGAAGAACAGGTCTAAAGAATATTTAAAATAAATTTTCTCATGCTAATAAATATATGATGAATTATTTACTTATTTTCAACTGTTATTGACGTTTCTTCATGTGGTTGAACAACATTTAATCGTACACTTTTCTTTGTATAAATTTCAATTAATTGATCAACTTGTTTCATATTAATAATATTTTCTAATGAATATTTTTCAATTAAAACTTTTAATGTTTCAATTGTTATTTTAGCTATATCAATTGAACTATTCATTAATAATTGTTCAAGTATAAGTAATGGTTGTCCAACTAATTGTTCATAGGAATCTGTTTGTTCTAATGGTATACAATTAAAAAATATAGCTAAACCAGTAACTAATACACATAATTTTGATCGATCATATTGTCCTTGAAAAAATGCGGAATTTTCTTCAAAATGTGCTAACATATATTGTATAAGACGAAATTTAATAAATAATCTTGAAAATGGTATTGATTTTGTACTTGTTACTAATCTTTGTCTTGATAAATCATTAATTAACTCTGTACATAATTGCCATTTATCATTTATATTTGTTATTGTATCAATAATTTGTAAAAATTTATTTCCATTACCAATATTTTCTTCATTTAATAACCAATGTATATGTTCTTCAACTAATTTAAATCTTACACGATTAATAATATCTTCATCAACATGTTTATTTAATAATGTTAACCATTTATGTCCCATATCAAATTGTTTTTCAAAGATAAACATATCAACAACAGCTAATGGATCACGTTGTGAATGTTCTTCAGCACGTTGCCATGTTAAACATTTCGATGAGGTTTTTTTTATAGCCATATCTTCAATTGATAGATTTAATTGTGTATCAAGTTTAGATATATTTTCCATACATTTTGTAAATTGTGATAATGCACCAAGACATAATGTTTTATATACATACATTATATTTAAACGTTCTTGTATCCAATCAATATAATCTGAATGATATTTCTTACAAGATGTTAAACATAATTCAAGTAATTTTAAACATGTTGGCCCATCGAAACGTGGTAAATATGTTAATGTTGCATGTATTAATAAATGACAGTCATGAATTTTACGTAAATAATGATATGCATGATCAGGTTCCGATGTTTGTTTTATTAAACTTAATAAAGCTAAATCACGTAGAATTTGACAATATGATGAATGAACAATAAATGATGGTAATAATGAATCAAATAATTGAACAATTTCAGTATATTTTGAATCATTCCATAATAATGAACAAAGATAAAGAAGAAGATCATGTTGATAAGTTAAATCATTTAATACAATTGAACGAAACCATTCATCACCTATTGATGTTGTTGATTGTATTAATGTGGGTGATAATAATAAACTTGTAAAATATGTTTTCAATGGAGTTTTATCATCTTCAATTGCTTGATTATGTACAACAGATTGAACATATATTTGAAGAATTTGTCCTAATGCAGGAGATTTTTCTTGAACAAATGATATTGTACGAGAATCAATTAGATGATTAGGTAATGTTGTTGTTTGAGAAAGAAAATCAATTGAAGGAGATAAAGTTGTAATTGTTGTTGATGTTGGAAGCGAACTTGTACGACGACGACGTTGATGTCTTTCAGACAAAGATGAACATAAACGATATTCGAAACTCAAAGCAAAATCCGTTTGACAAGGAATTATTTCAGTTGTTATTTTACGTTGTTCTAAAAGAAAGAGAAAAAAATGATTTATTCATCTTACTAACTTTTATGCTCAGATAGGTGGATGGGAGTGAAAACGTGAATCGGTGAGTCTCACATCCACGCCCGCTTTCTCATCTGCGAAATATGTACTATAAAATTTTCTCGACCAGAAGCGGGTACTCCTGCTAGTACTTTATATTTAAGAAAATATGATAAGTATGATGTCTTCTCAATTATTCTACTAAAGTATTTAGTCTTACCAGTACTTGCACATAGAATATTATTATTCGATGAATATTCTCCAATAAATTTAATCATATCATCGTTTGTTTGATCGAATTGTTTATGAAGAATATATGGTACAAGAATTTCAATAGAATTATCTGTTTCATTCGTTTTCATAGTAACACATTTATCAATAAAATCTCTTGTAGAACGTTGTAATTGATCATTAAGTAATTCAGGTGTTAAAACAATAAATGGTGTTGATGAAATCATACAACCATTTAATATTAAACCTATTTTAATATGTTGATTATTTTGAATTGTTGGTGCATATTGATAATAGGGTGCAGTTGGATCAATATCAAATTTAAGTCCATCAGTAAGAATATTTTCTTTTAATATATAATGTTTTATATCATATAATGATATTTGTTTAAGTTGTCCAATATCAATACGTGTTGTTAGAAGAAATAAAAGACGTTCGAGTTCATTACGAAAAATATTTGTTGTTGTTTTTGTTATTTGTATTGTTGTTATTGTTGTTCGAATAAGTTCAATATGAAATATGATGATAAGAAAATTATATAAATTTGTAAAAAAACATATACGTTCTTCATTTGTCATTAAACGATCAAGATCAAGATATGTTAATAATGGTAAAGCATTAAGAATATTATCATAATCATCTAAGGCAAGTAATTTTTCTATATGTTCAATCATCATATGACTATGATTTGATTCTTGAATTAATTCTATAAGAAAAGATTCAAATACAGATGAATGAAATCTCATTACTTACTTCGAATTGAATCTAATAATTTGGTTAGTAAAGTTCTTATAAACTTTTCAGGATGTTCATTAAATGATTGAGGTTCATTTTGAAAATCACCAAGTTTACTTGCAAGACGTTTAAAAAATGTTGTTGATTTTCTCATATGTGCCTTTGTGCTTTCATTTGATAATGAATGTGATGATTGTTTTTGTTGCATAAATTGTTGACGATTAGAAAATATATTTATTGGTTGTTGCTGTAATAATGTTGTACGTCTATTCGAAGATAACGATGATGTTGCTATTGTTTTATCGACAAATAATGGACGAATTATATTAAGACTAACAGCAAGTGATATATCAATATTTAATTTTGATGTCATTAATTGTAATTGTGCTAAATCAATATCAGTTGATCGTGCAACAATACGATGAATAAGTGATAATGGAGAATATTTCGATAAATCAACATCTGATGGAATATCTGGTACTGGAAATTTTTCAAGAAGTGTACGAAAATTTTGTAAATATGTATGAAATATTGAAAAATAATTTATATAAGAAGAAGATGATAATTTCGTTTGATTGGGCGAATTCCTATGGACATAAAAAAATGCAATATATTGTTTCTTTTTCAAAATATAAGAATATTTTTTAATGAGTTGTATATTATTAAATACAGTACAGTGCAAAAGTCTTTCAGAATGGAAGTGACCATGCTTTCATCCAGTGGCCGATTTAGGATTTTGGAAGGGAGGGGCGACCGTGCCCCCCTAAATCCGCCACTGTTTTCATCTAGTTTACCAAATTATTTAGAACAGTCAAGTCGATTTTATTCTATTTCTCGCACAGTAATCTCTCAAGATCAAAAGGATACGATGGTTTCCACTTTTCGACACGTTGCATGCTAGTATCTTGTATCGCTACTTTTGGTATACTGAAGAATGAAAGGATGCATCTTATTTCATACTGTCAGATTCGATCTTAACTTCAAAAATTATTTTCCTATACGTCAACTTTTTTTATGTTACGACAAAATTTAGCTCGTCAGTTTTTGAAATTCTTATAATTACCTAATATATGCAATTAAATCTACTTTAGCTTGTGGATCATTTTCAAAAAATTCTCCAGTATTTCTAACTTGTTCTTCAATTGGTAAAGAATTTTGTTCATTAATATAATATTGTCGACAATGTTCATCAAGTCTTTTATAATATTGAATAGTTTTTGTTGCTTTTATTGCATCTAATGGTATTGTAACATCAAGTAATAAATCATAAAATGATCCATTTGATGAATTAGCTAATTGACTATAATTATTAATCATATCACTTAAATTTTTAATTCTTGACGGAGAATTTCGATTATTTTGATTATTATGCGATGATGTATTTGATGAAAATAATGGACGTGGAATTGGTAAACGATGTTGAGCCATATCAAGTAATGTTTTACTTATTGTCATTGTTGGTGCATTTATTGCAAGATCAAATAAAGTTAATGAAAGAAAATGTTCATGATCGAAATATGTTGATGTTGGTAATGTTGAAGAAACATTTGATGTTTGAGCAGCTTCTAATAAAGGATTCATACCTTGTTGTACGGATGAATTATTAAGTGCTGATTGTGTTAAATGAGCTAAACCAGCTAATGGTGAATTGGATGTAAAATTTTCAATAGGTGTAGTTACAGATGAATCGGTTGTAGATAATTGTATAACTGTATCATGAAATAATTTACTAAATTTTGCTTCAACAGCAAGTGGATGATCTTGCATATTGAATAGCTATATAAAAGAAATTTTATATATAAAACTAAAAAAAATTTGTTTAGTAGATTTACTCGTATAACTTCATTAGCTTCAGTAATTTTTCCTTCTTTTAAACAAATAGCTAATAGATTATCACGAGTTGAAAGAATTTGTGATACTAATGTTGATTTTGTTCTCGTTGTATTATTACTACTACCATTATAAGATGATGATGCAGCACTAAATAAAAATGTTTTGTTGAATATATATATATGGTATTAGATAAATTGAATTTACCTTGATATACTACTTTCCGAAAGACGTTTTCGACGTTTTCGCCGATGAGCATGTCGATGAACAGCTTAAGAATAAATAAAACAATTAATAATATTTCGAAAATACTATTCTAACTTACGAATAGGAAGAATTAAATTTTTTATAATAGGATTATTAATTAAATTATTATCATTTTCTTGTTCATCATTTTTATTTTCTTCTGTTGATGATTCATTTTTATTTGCTGTTAATAATTGATATCTCCATAATGTTTCACTAACAATAGTATTTAATTTTGTTGCTCGACTTGCAAATTGTTCATTTGTTTGAATTGAACATCCATGAAAATATTTATCTAATAATGTTTCAAAATCTACTGTATCACGATCAGTTGCTTTATCTTTTATTTTTTGATGAAGTGCTCGAACTTCTGCTAATTGATCACGTAAAAATATTAATAAATGATAAAGTACATATTGATTTATTAATAATCCGGAGCGATTTATTGGATGATGATGTGATGCACCAACTGAACTCATTGAACTACTACATACAGATAGATTATCATCCGTATTTTCATCTAATTCATTATCAAATCTTCTTATTGATAATTGAGTTTTAATACTTGCATTTGTTGATGTTTGAAAACTATCATTAGTTAGATTACTTTGTATGGATGAAAAAAGTTTATCTGATGTTGTTAAAGAAAGTGATGGAGTACTTGGTGGTAGTTGTTCAATTATTTCAACTGCATCATCAATTTTTAAATCACTTGATTGAATAAATACAAGTGAAAATAGATTTTCTAATAGTTCAAGACGAAAACGTAATGGATATATTTGTGTTAAATATGTTCGAGTTAAAGAAAATATATCGGTTTCTGGATTATGATTGTCAGATGATAATATACGTTCAATAACAGTATTAACAGATAGATAACCAAGAAAAATCATTGAAGATGTTGTTTGAGATAAACGATGTGATTCAATTGTATTAAATGGTGCATCAAGAAAACGAACACCTAAAAATAATTGTTAATAGAAAAACTTTTATAAGTAGATATGATAAATAATTCATTATATGCATAGTAGTGGACAAAAGTCTCGACTTTAGACGATTTCAGCTATTATAGGTGTTGGTAGGTTGAATGTAGATTAGGTGCACCCTTCTATTTTGACGACTTAAGTCTCAACGAAATTATAGTAGACAGCACCTATTTTGAACTATAATCGGATTTAGTGGCATCATAATTCAGTTTTCATCCAAAATTTATCATTGGCCTTTACTTGAAAACAAATAGTGTCCTCAATTGTACACAAACTTTCAAGCTACAAACGTCTAAGATCTAAACTATATTTATTTCAAAAATTCAATATTATTATGTCTTGATTTGACTTCAGATATAAAGCTATCACTTTCAAACGAAAGATAACTACGTAGTAAAGTAGACTTCTAGATTTTCTGTATCAGAATTTATGATATATTGTCAAGACTTCTGACTCATTTGTTTACTAAATATGAATGATCCTTCTATTTATTAATTAAAACAATTCTTCAACCTACGTTTTTTTTCATTTGATTTGTCATTGTCATCATCAATATCTACTAAAGTTTTTTGTAATTTATCTAAAATTTCCTTTGAATCAATTGTTTGTATATCTAAATATTCATGAATTAATGACAATGGTGAAGTTGTCTGTAATTTTGATAATAAACTCGACATATTTGGTAAATTTGTTACACCATCATGATACCTATAAAAACAAAATTTTAATAGAAAAGACAAACAAACATAAAATAAGCTCAGACAATCAAAGCAACTAAAACTTACAGATCAATTCTAATAAACACATATATCAATATAATATATTAATAAACAAATATTTTCTAACTTACCGTCGAATATTATATAACCATGTTATAAATTCAATATGAGATTGAAATAATTCTAAAGATTTACTTAACATCGAACATTTATCAGGTAATGCATTAATTGAATCATATAATACAATTGCATCATTAACTGTTCTTACATGTGTCCATCCAAGAAGAAATATATAGAGATGTAATGATTTAAATTGTTCAATATTTAATAATTGATCTAATGATGAATAATCTCGACTTTGTATCATTAATATTGAATCATTCTAAATTCGAAATCTAGTTTTTAGTTTTCAATGAGCTTAATTTCTATTTAACTTACTAATACACATGATATTAAATCTAATTTATTTTCAATTAAATATAGATAAATTTCTTTCCAAAAAAAATTTTCTTTTCGAAATGAATTTTTCTTTAGAAAATGTATTATAACTGTATCATTATTTAATAATTCTTTTCGATAATCACTTTCTAATTCACTTATTAAACGTGCTAAATAACCATTATTTAAAATCGAACGATATAAAGTTTTTAAATTAAATAATTGTCCTGAATTATCATTTCCTTCAGTTGCATAAATAACAATTTTTCTTAATGTATCACGTATTGTTAAACGAAATTCATTTGTATCACATGAATAAAAATGTAATGCAAGAAGTAAATCAACAAGATTTGTTTTTTGTTGTTCATTATTTAATGTTTTTAATTGTTGTAAACAAATTTCAAGTGCACGTTTATGAATTTGTATTAACCATGTATGTATAGATGGAATTGACGAATATAAATATAAACGAATAAATGCATGAACACGAGGAGTTTCATGTAACCATAAATCAACAAGAAAATCAGCCATTGAATCAGTTAAAAGAGTTGAAGGAATATCATCGGTATTTTTATGAAGTCGTTCAAATTCCTTAATTGAATAGAATTAATTATCAAATAAGATATATTTTTAGTATTAGGTAATGTCTTATATCTACGAGATTGTTAGGAATTATAAATCAAAATGAATTAGTTTTAAGATTTTTTGTATCTATGAACTTCTTACTTGAGTATCAGGATTATCTTAAAAATAAATTCAGATAGTTTTACCAAAACTAGATAAATATCATAAAGAATGCTGAAATATTCAAAATGATTCGTCCCTATGCATAAGGTCAAGTGCTCATAAATCTTTCCTGCGAAGCTATGAACTTATCATTATTTGATTCCTCAGTGCATACAGTACTCATTAGTGTTCGAACTGAAAAGCGACTAATAGTCCTCTCGTGAGTATATCAAAAAATAATTTCCTATTTCATAATTAGCGATTAAATGATGTCTAATATTTTCACTTACTTGAGCAACTTGTGCACTCGGTTGAATATCACCTACAGCCAAAAGGAATTTAAAAGTTGAATAATGTTTAAGTTCTTCGACTATTGTCTAAAAAAAAGATCCTTCTAATACTCTCTTCATTTCATTTTTCAAATGAAATATTTTCTTACAGCATCCAAATACTGGTTCACTCGGCATTCTTCCAC
This sequence comes from Adineta steineri, assembly GCA_905250115.1. Classification (NCBI taxonomy): domain Eukaryota; kingdom Metazoa; phylum Rotifera; class Eurotatoria; order Adinetida; family Adinetidae; genus Adineta; species Adineta steineri. The sequence goes on along the minus strand of CAJNOI010000061.1, from coordinate 4,797 downwards.
TAACAATAAAGCAAAATGGAATGGTGTTGGTACTGATTTTGATCCCGTACTAAAATAATAAAAACTATTCATTTATTCTTTTTTTTGTTCATATTTATTACCAATAAGCAGTTGGACTTCGAATAATATCAATTAATAAATCTTCTAAATTTGTATTAAGTTTTAAACGTTTAGTAAATAAAATTTGTAAACATATTCGACATAATTCCCATTGACCCAAATAAATATGATTACAAAAAGCTTGATATAATTGTTGATTATCTCGTGTTTCAATATCGACAAATTCATGACGAATTTCTAAAACACTCATATTTATCTAGAAAAGAAAAAAAAAGGCAACAAAAGAGAGAGAAAAAAAACTTTTTGAGATAACATTCAGTGAACAGAAGAAAAAAAAGAAGTGTGGCGATTTTATTAGAATCGTTTTGAACTTGACCAACTACCAAATAATCCTTTGGATTGTTTTACAGGTGTATTTGAAGCTGCTACAGCCTGTCGTTTTTGTTCTTCGATTTCCTAAAGCACAAAAAAAATAGATTTATTGCAAGTGAAAATAGACACTAGTCATACAAGTAATTTTTGTTGTCGAATTAAAAATGCTTCAACTGGATCTGATTCCTGATTATAATGATCTAATACATCACGTACATCTTCAACACCACTTGCAGCAATCACTATTAGAAAACATAGATAGATATTTATAATAGAAAAACTATCAACAAACTTCGAAGAAATGCAGCTAAATGAAGTAATTGTCTATCATCATCATTACCATCCCATTTCTTCAAACGATGTAAAGCATTTCGAGGTTGTAATTGATAAGTATTTTCATCCCAATCTAAGAAAATAATTTTTTTCAAATCACGATTAAGACATGCTAAATCCTAAAAGAAATATTTTTACATTTAAATATAATACTAAACATTTATATCAATACTTTAACATGAGTTCCATTAATAAAACGTGTATTTTCACGAAACAAACGATACATTATACGATGTTCACTATCCATATTTTCAATAACTGATGCTGCGCCCTGAAAAAAAGAATAATAATGAATTGATCTATATATTAGTATATAAAAATATCGTGTGTCTATGATTCGTTTATCTAAGTCTTGATAACCAAACAGAGGACAAAATGAAATCAACTTATCTTATCTTACATACAAATATTATTTTGCCTTGAAATTTACCTTAAAATATACTTTATTACTCTTAAATACTTTGCAATTTGTACAACTACTTCAGTAAGATAGTAATTAATATAAAATCTCTAGAATATCATACACTTTTTTTTTATTCTGTTTCAAAATTCTAAATAAACTGAGTATTGTAATTTTTTCATACCCATGGTGTTTCTTTTGTATAAATAACAACTTCATAAACTGGATAACCAATTTCTTTTATAAAATAATCTAATCCTGGTCTTTTCTTATATCTCCATCCTGTATTATAAGCCCATTCAGGATGTAATAATACACCTGACATTTCAATAACTAATGTATATGTTGGTTGATATGGTGCTGGTAATGGTTCAGGTAAAAGTTTATCACTTGTTGGATCTTTAATCGTTTGCCAATAATCGATAATTCCTCGAAATGATCGTCTTATATATTGTTGCCATGTTGATAAATGTGAATATTGATCATTTACAACATTTCCTTCTTGATCAATTTGTGGTGAACCCCAAACAAGTATAACATAACCAACTGTAGATACTAACCATATACCAAGAAAATATCCTGTAAATCTTAACATTTTCATATCCCATGCTGCTTTAGCATCACGTTCACGTTTTTCATCATCCGTTTGTTCTTTTGTATATTTTGGTTTTGATGATGTTTCAGAAAATATGAATGGAGTTTTACTATCAGTTTCATTCATAAGTGAAGATAATTTTGATGATTCATTTGAAGGTGGTGATGGTGGCGGTGGTTGTTGAAAATGTAAAGCAGAAAATGTCAATGTTCGATGATTTATTTTTATTGTTTGTTGTTCAAAAAGTTTTATTGAACGCGGAATAGACCAACAATTCTGACAAAATATTCTTGATCGTAATAGAGAAAACATATTTTATTGTTATGTAATCTAAAACTTCGTTTGTAAAAAGGACATGAATAATCATTCAAAATTTTGTTCTATCTATGTTTTTTTTTATATGTATAATCACATGTTTAATATAAATCACAAAAAATAAAGAAAAAAAAAAGAATAATTTATGTTTTCGAAAGACAGTTTCAATAGATAATAAGAAAAAGAATTTGTTAAGCATTAGAATAGTTGTCATAGCCTCCATCAGGTGATAATGGTGAATCAACAACATTGTTTATTGTAGTATCGGTTTTACCCTCAACTTCAGCTTGTTTAGCACGTCGAACGGTTGGTGAATCATTGAGCATACCTTTTTTAACTGAATTATAAACATAAAGAAATGCAGCTGCTAATAAAGCAACTTCAAGACAAATGATAAAGAAGATTTCAAGCATAAAATAACCATAACTATCAAGAATTAAACCAGTAAATATATTCCTAAAAGAAAACAATAATATTTTCTGTATTAAAAATCATAAGAAATGCTTACATGACAGCAAGACCTAGATTTTGAATCGATTGCATAAAACCATATGCTGTACCTAACATTTTTTTGGGAACAAGAAAAGCAACCATTGGCCAAAGTGATGCTGCTAATATTGAATAAGATATGCCCATTAAAACAAGAGGTACAACAGGATGAACAAATAGAAATGCAAGAAGTGCATGTGCAATTATTGTTGTTGTTATACTACCCATTAACCAAAAAAGATTTCTACCAGTTAAATCAACAACATAACCAAGGAATGGTGAAAGAATAGCTGACCTTAAAACAAAATAAAAAATTTTTTTTTATAATATCTTATTTTTATTTTAAACATACATCAAATAAACTAAACTATTACATGCATTTGACCAAGCAGGTGATAAATTATATTTCGATTCAAAAAGTAATTGTGCTGCAGCAATAAATGGAAATATAGCAACATAATAAAATACACAAATAATAAATACACAGTAAAGTGAAGCAGAAAAATGTCGAATATCTAAAAAATAAACGAAATAATATATATATATGTAATTATTTTCAATAAACATACCTTTAATATGAAATTCATCATCTAGAAAAAAAAAGCAAAAAAATATAATAAATAAGAATTTTAATATTCAAACTTGGATCTGGTGGATTATCTTCTTGAACAACTTTTTTTCGTCGATTATCTAATGACCAAAGAATAAGTGCACATGCTAGCGAAATAAAACATGTTGATACGGCAATTAAAAGTGTTGTACCAATACGATGTGGACCAGTTAGATCTGAACCAAGTGAATCATAAATACGATGAATTGTATTCATATTTACTAAACTTCCCTTTAGAAAAAAAATAGCAAATGAATTTAATTCATTTTTTTTGTTTTTTAAGAAATTAACAGAATACAAACCACACGAGCAAATGAAAGTTGTAGACCAAATACAAAATTTAATTGTTTTCCAAAAAACCATGAAACAGCATATGCATTTTGTGCACTTGAAAGTGATTCACCACCAATACCAAATATAAATCGACCAACATTCATCAGCCATATTAAACGCCAATAACCACCAAGACCAAAAATAACTTGTCCAACAAGAATAAATGCACAAAATACTGTTGCTCCACGAGCTACTCCTAGCCACTTATCAATTAGTATACCACCGACAGCAGCAAGTCTACGAATTTCGAAATAAAAAAATAAAAACTTAATATAATAATTATTATTTTAATTTACACAACGTTAGGCCATGAGTACCAAGAATAAAATGATGTAAAAGTTGTTGAAGAAATTTTTAAATCATCTTTCATTACATCTTGTAAACCAGCCGGATTATCATAACAATAATATGATCCTAAAATAAAATATAAAATAGGGGTTTGTTTATGAAAAATGCCAATTATTTCATACCAAATGATAAGAAGCACATAAAAAATACAGCTATCCATTTTAAATATGGTCCACGTGGATTCAGTATACCAGTATGATCTGCTTGTCGATTAACTAATTGTTCGTGTTCATTATTAATTGCTGTTGAATCTTCCATTTTATCACCTTAAGTTCAAAGATCTCGAAAGTGAAAAAAAAGAACAGAAGTAATGATGATAACATAAATTTTAATCATTAGTCACATAAACAACTGATCAAATTTAAGTATAACATATAATTTATATGAAAATATATACGTAAATAAAAAAATATACTTAACATTCGATCATATGTATTTTTATTAATAATATCATCTCTAACAATTTATGTTAAACTGACATCTACAATTATAGGATTGATTAATAATTGTTACCAATACAAATATTCTCAATGATTCACTCATTACCGAAAAAGTTTCATCAATTTACTTTATTTAAATATGTCTCAACTAAAACGATTAATAATACTTGATCTTAATGGTCTTCTTGTTCATCGTCTTTATAAAGATGAATATGTGAAATGCAAACGTTTATTAACTGAACAATATGAGAGTAATTATTTAACTCGTCCTGAACGTATAGGAAATTTTGCAGTATGGTTTCGTCCTAATGTAAAAGAATTTCTTGATTGGTTAATGGAACATTTTCATGTTGCTATATGGTCATCAGTTTTAAAATTTAATATTGATCCTATTGTTAAATATATATTACCTGATGAACATGAACGTGATCGTTTATTATTTTGGTGGGATCAACAAAATTGTCATGTTGAAGATGATCCAACAGCAACAGATCCAAAAAAA
>CAJNOI010000060.1:503894-515995 GCA_905250115.1 Adineta steineri | reverse complement strand
AAGTAGTTGATGTTTTTCGAATACTTGGAAGTTGTTGAGCCGTTGGTAGTATCGGTTCTGGTGGAAGCTAAATTATATATCGTTTATCATTACAGTTGGAAATCTCTTTTTTTACCGCAGTAGGTGGTGATGGTTTTGATTGTATTGTAGGTGTTGGTGGTCGTTTAATTTGTTCTTTCGGTGGGGATACTTTTTCAGTTACTGTTGGTGTAGTAATTTCATTTGATGATTTAGCTGAACGAGCAACGGCTTGAATAAAAAATTTAAAAAAGTAAATTCGATGTTAAAGAAAATTAGAAAATAAAAAGTTAAATTAACCCATCACCCGAACTAAATATATGATAGAAATGAATTATATTCTAAAAATTTTCGTCATAGTTAGATTTTATAATCTAGTCAGTAGAGCAAAAATATACCATGCATAAAGTGAAGACTAGCTATCAATTTTATTACCTGATGAATCAATTTCATCATCATATCCTAATTTATTGTAAAATAATTATTTAAATTTTTTATTATTTATTTATTTTTTCTTTTCTTTTGAATTATTATCTACCTGCTGGTGGTGGTGGTCGAACAGGTGTATTTGATGCTGGTGCTCGAAGTCCAGTTGCTTTTGATGATGTACCAGGTGGTTTTGTGGAATTTCCAGTTGTTACAGGTATTGGAATACTTCCTGTAGTACTGTTTTGTGATTTAACTGACTGATTGGAAGCTGATCGTGATAAATTTGTTTGAGCATCACTTATTACAGACTCAATTTGATTAGCCCGAACATATAGTCCATGATTATCATTACATGAAAAATATTGAACAGTCTTTCCATCTCAAATAAATTATTATTATTAAAACTATAGATATAAAATAATGACTAGAACTACCTTTCTTTTGTACACTTCCATTATTTTTTCCTTTTGGTTCATCCAGAATAATACCGATCCACTCTCCTAAGGGAATATGAATATAAATATTTGAAGAAAATATTTATTTACCATCAGCAAATTCTGTTTTTCCAACGAATGCAATTGTACCTATACCTTTACCAGCAATGGTAACTCTTTGATCGACACGAAACGAACTAGCGGAAGCCATTTTCAAAACGAGATGTCAAATGAATGATGTCTATGACAGACTGACAAATATAAATGAGTCATTCCTATATTCTGTAAACCAATCAGCTTTCATCTGATTGTCGCTAGAATCCTTTTTTAATTATAATCTAAATGAAAACATTCATTTACTAACATTTATATCATTTGAATTATTTTGGAAAATATACGGATAAATACATTTTTGATTTTAATGTGCAGAATAAAGGTTATTGCTAACCATCATCATAGCATAATGGTTCACTTTTGCTTCTTTTCAAGATTATTATCCTAGTAATAAAATTCTGAAGATGGTACTTCTACACGGAAAATTAGTTGTAGTCGGTAGGTTAACATTTATTTTAATAATAAAAGGATCTGTTATGAATATTTTAGGTGATATGACCGTTGGTAAAACTGCAATATGTCATGTTGCTGGTAACGAAGCTACAGCATATCCTAAGACGTATAATTGCGTAAGTTGACTATATGAGCGTATATTAATATAAATTATGAATTCTTTAGACAAATTTGGCTGATCTTGTTCTCAAACAAATTCGCGTACCAGATAGCGATGATACTGTGGTACGTTAATAATTCATTTCAATAATTATCTTTTTACAAATATATGCATGTATATAATTTTAGGAATTTTTCTTATTTGATAGTTCTGGCAATTCTGTTTATCTTGATGCTTTAAGAGATGTCGTATGTATTTTCTATACAAATAGCTCATTTTTATTGCATATATCTATCTATTTCAGTGGGTAACTATGGATATGTATTGTATTGTATATGATGTTACTAATCGAAGTTCATTTAAAAATTGTGCTATGTGGTTAGAACAATTAAGTCAATCACGTGGTGATCATAATATATTTGGTACAGATTTAAAAAAAAGAAGACTTTTTTTTCTTTACAATGATTTATTTTATTATTTAGGTGTGTTGGTTGGTAATAAAATAGATAAAGAAAATCACCGAGTAGTTTCAACGCAAGAAGGTAAACAATTGGCTACTAGTCGAAAGATGGGATTTTTTGAATGTTCAGCTGTAAGTTGAATTATGTTTTTATGATTTTTGTAAAATTCTCGTTTTATTTTAGAAAGATAACAAAGGTATAGGAGAAATTTTTAAATATCTTGCAAGTGAATTTGTAACTCGATATCGAACGCGTATTCGAACATTAGAAAAAATGGCTCGTGACAATTATTAGAAACGATTTCTTTTTTTTTGTATTGTTTAATATTGTTGAATATATATATATTAAAAAAAAAAAGAGAGATCTCATGCACTTTATTTTATCTCATTATTCATGGACAAAAGGTTATCGATATATGACCTTTTGTATTGTATACAGGTGAATAGTTGATTCTATTCTTTTTATTATCGTTGGTGTAAATTGATCGATTGTATCGGAATATATATGAACAAAGAAAAAGGTCAGTTTGTAAAGAGAGAGAGAGAGACAGAAAAAAAAGGAAGAGAAGAGAGAATTCAAACTCAAATGGCATCGTTTTCTTTTATTCTTTGCTCTTTATTTTATCGACAGCATATGTGTTGAAAAATAAACGGAATGGTGTCAGCGTAGAACAAGTACCTGACACACAATGGTAAGTGACATATTGTTTTTTCGGAACTGTATGAATTATTAATATGTTAAATTTCAGATTGTTCAATCAAATGATGATTAAATTGTACAAAATTTTATAACTATTCTAATGCATACCTACAACACATTCCAATAATCGTCGAATTTTCAGAAATGAAATTCGTTTATCGTTTGTATAGAAATATGTTTAAACTTGTAGTTCAATAAATAAATTTATTGTGTATTAACTATTATATGTATCAACTAAAATTTGTATATTAAATAATAAAATGTGTATTGTTTGATATAATATACATAGGTAGATTAGAAACAGAAATTCTTTTTGCGACATTTGTAAGATAACGTATACTGACAACAAAAACACTCTTGAGATAAAACTTTTGAATATTAAAGAATATGATTCTTCATTCGTTTTCAATCACATTTCTTATTGCATTCATTTATTGTAATCAATATTTAGTACAAGCAACTGTGTTTTCATGCAATACTACTGTTTCATGTGGTTGCTCACGATTTAATGCGAATATTAATGCAAGAATAGTTGGAGGTGAACCAGCTGCTAATCATAGTTGGGGATGGGCTGTTTCAGTGCGTGATTTTTTTGGAAGAAATATATGTGGTGGAACTATTCTCTCGCGTTATTACGTGCTTACAGCAGCGCATTGTGTTGCAGATATGATACTTTCACCTGCTCTTTCATCAATTGTTGTCGGTACAGACTCATTAAATAGTTCTGAAGGAAAAATAATTATATCGTCGAAGATTTTCATTCATCCTAATTATAATTCAAAAACAAAAGAAAATGATATTGCTATTCTATATCTTAGTATTCCAATTGATTTTCATGATGTTAATGTTGCTAAAATTTGTCTACCACTTGTATCGAAATCTGAACAATTTAGATATCCAATTATTAAAAAACCAGTTATAGCCATAGGTTGGGGACTTACTTCTTATGATGGTGATACATCTAATTTTCTTAGACAAGTGACAGTTAAAACTGTTCAAAATAATGAAAAAATATGTAAGAATTTAATAAGAAATGTCAATCTTCAATTTTGTGCAGGAGTTATGGGTGGCGGAAAAGGTACAGAAATACTTTTGTTTATATCATAAGAAAGAGATAACTTATAGTTATTATCTATAGATACATGTCAAGGAGATTCTGGTGGCCCATTGATGTATTATTCAGAGTCTGAACAGATATGGATACTTGCAGGTATAACTTCATATGGTTTCAAATGTGCATTACCAAACTATGCTGGCGTTTATACACGAGTCAGCGTATATATCGATTGGATTCAATCGATTGTAGGTGATGATGGTATGATAACTATTCAACAAAACAATGCAAATATTAATAATATATCAAATCTGATCATTGTTATTTTAATATTTCTTGTGCAATATTCGTATATTCAAAATAAATAGTTTTATAACGATTACAATTGTATAAGATATATCCGTCATCAGTTACTAATAATAGTTTTCAATCAGTTTTTGGATATTGACTATATATATATTTGTATAACCTCGAAGGTATAGCCTTCTTGCATAATTGTCGTCTAATTGACCAAATAATAAAAAACACAGAGATAATAAAATCTTATTATTTTCGTTGTTAATTGATTCGTCTAGCTAAACAGGAACTGATGTCTAAATTAGCTCTTTGGAATGGAAAAAAATTTTGTCCTCTATAATTAATCATTGACTTTAGAGAGAATAATATTTTTTTATATTCTATAAATAAAAAATCATATATAAACTTTAGATGTTTGTCTAAAATACAATTTATTCATTGAATAATGAACTGTTGTAAGAAAAGAACTGAAAAAAAAGAACGCATGCATAGGGCATGAATAACAAGAAAAAAGAGAGAGTCGTTGTGATACTGATACTATCTGAATAAGTATTGCTTATCATCAAGTACAATATATTCGAGTACAGTATATCTTTATCGTGTTCATATTCAACATAAGAACGGACAAAATTTCATGACTGGCCTATGTCGATATATACACTTTCTTATATATAACTACTTCAGTTTATATTTAATACAAGCAACAATTTTTCAATGCAAATCAACTGATTTATGTGGTTGTTCACGTAATAATGTTGATATTAATTTTGGTATTATTGGTGGTGAGACAGTAGCTTATCGTAGTTGGGGTTGGGCTGTTTCAGTTCGAAATTCCAATGATATGCATATATGTGGTGGAACTATCTTATCGAAAAATTTTATTCTTACAGCAGCTCATTGTTTTAGAAAAATATCCGAAGAATATTTACCTTATTCCGTCGCTATGGGCATTGATTCATTATTGAGTTCGAATGGACAAATAAGAATAGTATCACAAATTTTTATTCATCCAAAATGGAATCTAACAAGTAATGAAAATGATATTGCAATACTTAAATTAAATGCATCAATTTCAATGGATGACATTAACATCGCAAAAATATGTTTACCAAATGTAATTAAATCTCAACGAATAAGATATCCAATATTATATTCAACATTGATAACAATTGGTTGGGGTGTTCCAACATGGGAAGATTTTTTATTTCCTATGAATCTTAGACAAGTTACATTAGAAGCAATCGATAGTACTGATTCAAAATGTAATAATATCATAAAAAATATTCATTTACAATTTTGTGCTGCTGTTAAAGGCGGAGGAAAAAGTAAGTGAAAATAAAAAACAAACAAACAATTTATTTTAATTAAATCTATTCTAGATACATGTCAAGGAGATTCTGGTGGTCCTATAATGTACTTTTCTACTCATAAACAACGTTGGATATTGACAGGTATTATATCATACGGTTATCGATGCGCTTTACGTGATTATACTGGTGTTTATACTCGAATAAGTATGTATATCGATTGGATAAAATTAATTGTTGGTTATGATGGTATTGTGATTGTTGAAGAAAGTAATGCTATTATTAATAATAGATCAAACATTCGTCTTCTCATTTTATTGTTATATTTTTTATATTTGTCCAATGTAAATACGATCAGTTTATAAAACATTTGTCATTTATTAATAATATGAGAAAATTTCATTCTTATGTCATATATATATATATATATATTCATTCATTTTAACAATACCTGACTAGTTATCAAAAGCAAAAAGAAAAAAAAACAAAGCGATTCGAGATAAAAAAAAAACAAAGATATTAAACTGAACTACATTGTTGTTTTATTTTTTTGACTAAATTCATGATAATTTGTGTATCATGTTGAAATTTTTGAATATTTGTACAGTTTTGATTACTAAATTGTTTTAGTAATTGAACAAATGATGTTAATGCATCACATAATTGTTTTGTTAGATAGATTAATGGTGTTTGAATTTGTTTTATTTTGATTGAATGTCGTAGATGTTCATGTAATGTTTCAAGTACAAATACAAGTTTATGTCCAGCAACTATAAGTGCTTTGCCTTCAGTTATTAACAATGCAGTTGTATTTGTTTCATTCAATTGTCGATTTAACTGAGATAGATGTGTATAACGCATAAACATGGATGATATATGTTCACGTATATGTCGATGATAACATTTTACAAGTGGATCTGTGGTTGTCGAAGGAATTGTTGAATAATCATCATCAATATAATCATAATCATCTGATTTATTATTGATTTCAGTAAGAAAATTTGAATGACATGTTTTAGATGTTGTCATTTGTAAAGAACGAGTATGACCTTCTATAGAATAAAATTCTTATTTACTATACATATACTATTAATGATTTAATAAATAGAATGAATACAATAAAACATGGTTATATAAGTCATTTTCTTATTTTTAATATCGATATAATAAGACAGAAAAAATTCCTTTTAAAAAACAATTATTAGTCTCTTACTTGACTTCTTATTTTGAAAATTTCCATATATTTGTGTTGTTGACATAGATGTTGGCATTTTTTTATTCTCATTTTCATTTGTTAATTCTTCAATGGGTTCAAGATTAAGTTTTTTAAAAACATCAACTGGTATCGATGAAAAACTCGTATTTTTCTGCTTAAGACGTAATTCAATAATTGGTTTTATTAAATAGATGATTTGTGTTGCTAATTGAATAATTCGTTGATTATTATTCTTTGTAATATGCTCTAATTCATAGAGTAAATTTTGTTTAAAAATTTTATATGTATGTCGATCTAATAAACAACCATAATCATAAAGAAATATTCGACATTCACTAATAAATAAATGATTGATTGAATCAGTATTTGAATTTGATAAGAGTTGACGATATTTATCAAGTAATAAAGAACGTATAGATAATTTTCGAAAAGAAGTTTGTAATTGATCAATATCACCTAAATCAAGAATAAGAAAAAGTTTTTTTTTTCTCAAGATAACTACTTGATAGTCAATGAGACGTGACTAATGAGAAAAATATGAACTCGACGTGCCTTATGTTCTTCTCTCTATTACATAATTTATTTTCTTTTTATGTAACTTGTATTCTTACTCGATATAATATAGTTTTTTTTATATGATGCCTGGAAGCAATCGATAGAAAAAAAAGGAAATCTATGAGAGTCACAGTCGATTATCTGTTTTTCAGTAATATAGACATAAATACAGATGTGTAGTTAACACTTTGATTTGGTAAATACATAAATATATGTGCATACACGCTATGTTATGTTTATTTTAATCACTATATGTGCGGGCGCCTTGCTGATAATAATCAGCATGGTCTATGCTAATGTGTGAAGGCCATGACCGTAGAAGTCAAACTTACTTGATGATGATGATAATGCATGAGTATGACTATTACCGTTCATCGTAGATGTATGAAATTCTGATGAGGATGAAGATGAAGATAAATCTGATAGACGAAGATCATTGGTAGAATAAATTCCTGATGAACGTGATGAAGATTCCGGTGACGAATCATTTGGTATTGGAGTATGTGAATTGGAAATAACATCTAAATAATAAACTATAGTTAAAAGAACATAAATTTTGCTTGGTGCGACAGCTGAACAATTGTTTGATTTGACTTGCAAATGAATTCTTTTCTCTTCTTTTTTTATTAGTCTTCTCACCTGATCCGTGTGGAATATCATAGTCATGCTCAGATGAGGATGTTGTCAATGATGATGATGTTGATGCTGTTATTGGAATATCATAATCATTTGATAGACTATCATACATCTAAATGATATTCAATTGATTTATTTTCTATGAATTATATTTAAACTTACTGATGCTGTTGATAGACAAGGAGAAGAACATTTTGGTTTATCTAATTTAATTTCTGATGATGTTGTTGTATCTGAAATAAGTTTTAAACGATTTCCTGGACATAAACCACATTTTCCATTATGTTGACATAACCACCAACCATTGAGACCATTTGGATTTTCAATTAGAACAGTTAATATATCACCTTTGAGAAATTCTAATTCATCTTCATCATCAACATCATTATTATAAAGTGCAATAGCTAACTGCATTTCCTAGAAGAAGAAGAAGAAAACAAAAATGATCATTAGTATTAGTGTACATGTCTTTTGTGAGAACAGATGTGTACACAAGATAACAGATTAAATATGGAACTATTCCATTTAATTATGATATCTCTTAGTGTATCCTTCTGTTGTCATAAATGTGTATACTCTAGAACAAATTAGATGTGACAATAGTGTAATAACTCTTATAGATGTTCGTCTTGTATTGGCTAGACTATACAGATGTATTTATATATAAATAGATCATTATTACTTTTTATGCTAAACATGTAAACAATAAATTAGTTTGTCTTCTATTTTCAAAACATTTTTTTCCCTTTAAGTGTGTATTTAATATCTTATTCAATAGTAAGTATTTTGAAATGATTAATGATTTTGTAAGCTAATTCTATGTTCACTTGATTACATATACAAAAAAAAAATAAAGTGTTTGATCGGTACCGATCAGAATAGAAAATGATGTTGGTTATGTAAATTTCATTACGTGTTTCTAACTCTCCGATGTAGTTATTCCAATTAGCAATATTATTCTGCTCAATCTTAGAAAAAAAAGAAGATCGGTAAAAAAAAAATTTACTCACCGACCGTTGTTAATGTCTTATCAAGAATTCGAACAGTAACTTTCTATGCAACACATACGCACACACACATATATGCAGGATGAAATCGGTGTCTCGACTAGAGAAAGAGAGAGAGAGACAGAAGAGAGAGAGAAAAAAAGTTTATAACGCTGTTGCCACCATCTTTTCCGTTCTGCCATCACTCTCTCCATTCTCCCGTTCTATGTACAGAAAGCAAGAAGTATACACATATGAGATGCAGAACAATATAATCACAACCATATAAATGAAAAAGTGACGAGTCACAATAGGCAATCGATTAGATTCTTTTTTTTAATGAATACACGATAGAAGCTCTAGTTTGTTTTTGTTCGTGCACGTTTTCAACTAGCCGATAATTATAATCTAAGTTCCGGCTTAGAAAATCGACCTTCACTTGATCTTATCGTCGATAGATGATGATGACGTAATATCTAGTTTTTCGGAGAACAAGAGAGATAAAGAGAGAGAGTGTGCGTATGTGTATATGTGGCGAACGAGCGATTCAATCAACGCAATACAAAGACGATGAAAGACGAAGAATAGAGTTTGTTAAATAAACATAGAAACAAGACTAAGGCGTTCCATCTTAATCCATTTCTAAACAGATCAATTTATGACGACGACGACGACGATGAAATCGTGCTCATTAAGACTAGTCGTAAGATACATGTTCATTTGCCAGACATAATGATTATATAAGAAGTATTTAAAAACCTTTGTTTTTGTTGTTGTTGTTCCTATCTCATAAACAGAAAACATATTTTAAAGAAGGTTAAAATTACATAGACATTTAAATATAACAAAAAAGAAATTGATGGCAGACATCGATTCAAATAAAAATTAATTTTATAATAACCTTGTCTCACATTGCAGTGTCAAGAGAAATGATATATATATAAAATGAAATTTGTTTTTTAGAAGAGAATTCTTTTATGATCTCTTAATAAAACAATCTTCAGCTATGTATATATTCGTTAATTGTTCATGTAATATCATATGTTGTGACATTGGTGAGAATACCCTTGGATATATTCTCTTGTACAAATATATCCTTGACAATGATATTGAGATGTATAACACATAATATATATCTTCAATAAGTAAGTAAAACTAACATAGAAAATTGGCAAATTCTCAGTTTCTTATTTCTTTGTACTACATCATGTCGTTTGTATACTTCAAAGGTCAATTGACACTAAAGTTATGTATGATACTCGATCAATCGACTAACTATGAAGATAAGATGTATAACATTATGTTTTCTTATCATCGGATACAACATTGACTACATTGTAGAATAATAGGGAGTCGTAAAAAATGGCGTCAAGTACCGACTAGTATGTAACCTTCAATCAATCATCATTGTTATCAAAATGTTAGAGACGAAAAAAAAAGAATACATACATAGTTGTAAATATAACAAAAAAAAGAAGTTTTTTACTAGATAATTAAATCAATAAATCATTAACATATTCATTTTATTTTATTAATCGTATATTTACACATACGTACTTGATTTAATCCTTTAAACTTTCGAACTTAATTATAAATGTAAAATGTTACAAAGATTTAAACGTACGATTATATACACTTTAACTAAACAATACATATTTTTTATGGTTTGATTATAAGTGTTTCTACTCGAATATCTATAAAGTGATGATTGTTGATAAAAAAAAGGTTCAAAAGAGTTCGTCATTAATCTCTATTCTATGATTAACATTGTTTTGCATCACTTAATTCCGTTTTTTTCGCCTTATGGTAACATAAATCATATTGAACAGAAGGTTAACATCCCTATCGTATATATCGGATTGATAATGGCCATGTAGACATCGTATGATTATCGCTATACAAACAAATACTGTTACAATATACCATTAAGTTTGAATATATCCGAGTGTCTACTAAGTATTCTTCGATGATATCATCGCAATGTTATTATGTATTATCTAAAAATGCAAGAATATTCTTTAACAAAATATGGTAATTGAAAAACCTAAACAGATAAGTCTAAATTGGAATATGAATATCAATATCGACAGATTTAAATGGGATTATATTTCGAAAGAAATTTTATCGATGTCACAAGATACTCAACATATTGTATATATCAAGTTTCTGTAATTTACAACATTAGTAAATTTCTTCAATGTCAATCATCTTACAAATAATCAATCAAAATCAATATCTTTTCCAAGATTAGTTGTTAAATTTCGTCTTATACAATATATATCTACAATAAATGTAGCAGTTTAATCGAAATTTTTAATCGTAAACATGATTAATATAAGTAGGTATATAAGGCTGATCATCTGAATGAACTACATTTATGTTATTACCTTATACATTAATGTTTTCAGAGAATAACTATTTTAGCGAGAACGCTTGTAAGAAAAAGTACATTATTCTCGTTCTTGTAGAAAAGAGTCAAGTAAGAATAAATTGCTTGCTTGTGTGTCAGCATGCCCTGATTGGTCTGATAATAATGTAAATAGAGAAGAACTGTTTGGACGTACATGTAAATATTGTTATCAACAATAAATTCTCGATCAGAAATAAACAATTTAGCAAAAAAAAAAGAACGGAAAATTTCTATTTTATAATCTACTTTTCTTCTCGTTTTGATAAGAATTATGAAATACTTATAGTGATATATGTAACTTTTGATTATTCATTCAGATAAATGATTCATCGAGGATGTACGTGTAGATGTGGACGAACGGAGTAGAATATTCATTATCACACCTATACCAAAAGATGACTTTTTCAAACGAAATTCTAACGTTAACTTTAATGTCTTATAGCCAAAAAAATGTAGGTTTTTTCTGGAATTTATGACAGCTACGACTCATTGCATTAGTCAAAGTTGTTGGGTTTTTTACCAGCATGAAAGATTAATATGATGAGCAAACAACCATGTGCTCGCCGCTTATTTTTATGAAGAACACGTAAAAGTAGAAAGTGAAACTTCACAGTTACCTATTGTGTTTGTTGCTGAAAGGTAAGAAAAAATTTCGTCTC
The DNA here is from genome assembly GCA_905250115.1 of Adineta steineri. Classification (NCBI taxonomy): domain Eukaryota; kingdom Metazoa; phylum Rotifera; class Eurotatoria; order Adinetida; family Adinetidae; genus Adineta; species Adineta steineri. Next base: position 504,167 of record CAJNOI010000060.1, on the reverse strand, counting down.
TGAAGAAAAATAATACATCGATTTTTCTTTCAATTACAATGCTCTTTTACAAATCCTCGATAAGCTTATTGTTGAGAGTGAGGGTAAGGTGTGAGTAAATAAGCGATACCCATAGTTACATCCACATTCTCACCCATCAAGATTGCCAAAAAACTTCTAATTCTTCAAAGTATTTTTAGATTTTTCAATTGAATAGGTCAACTAACAACATCATGATTATCGAATTTATTGTGGTTGTCATTGTTCTGTATCTATTCTATGAATATTACTTGG
>CAJNOI010000060.1:412471-503794 GCA_905250115.1 Adineta steineri | reverse complement strand
AAACAAGAAACTATTCGATATACGAAGAAATTAACCTATTGTATAACGGAAGACAATTTTTTTTTTTGAAAAATTACTGTTACAGTGACTTTAAAACTGTTTCATAAACTAAATATGATATTGAAACAGCCGGAATAACTTTTAACAAATTAGGTATAAGACCACGATAGAAACCAACAAGTCCTTCTTTTTGCCAAATTTCTTTCACAATTGTTTTAATTGGTAAAACCGGATGAGCTTTGCTTTGATCCATATGTGGTAAGGGTACAATTTGTCCTTGACGACGTATACGTAGTAAAGATATAGGATAAGTTACCATTTGACCGGTAAATGATGAAATAGCACCACAACTAAGAACTATATATATAGGAGGTTCACGATTATGGGAAGTCATATAAAGACGTTTCAAACTCTAAATATATATAGAGAAAAAAGATTTAGAAAGACTTTTAAAAATAGACTAATATTACTTCATAACATGCTAAGTCAAAGCCAGCATAAGGCACTATACCAATTTGATTAAGAGTATAACCACGCCAAAAAGCTCGGGGTCCTTCAAATCTATATATACGTTTAATAGCATCTTTCCAATTAGAAAATTCACCGGTTCGTCTTAAACAAAATCGTACTTTCAAAACCTATATTTGAACAGAATAAAATAAATTTTAAGAAAATCAAAATAATATTTACATCTAATGGATAAATAAAGGTTTGAGAGAGAAAACCAGCAGCAGCACCAGATATAAATCTTTCAATGATTGTTGTCTCAGCTGCAGGATCTTTGTTTTGAAGCTTTTTTACAATTTTTTTTGCCTACAAAAAAATGAATTCATTGATAAAAGATATGAGTTTTATATTAATTATTTACTTCTTCAAAAAAAGCAAATCGAAGTGCAGCTTCAGGCATAATTTTCACAACATTAATACCATTTCCACGCCATAAACTTGTAACACCACCTTCTTTGATTAAATATAGATAACTATTTATTATAGACATACGTTGTCTTGAGCCCAAATACTAAGAAACCTAACAATATTCATCGATTCTTTACAATTTTAGCGGGTAAAAAAAGCAATGCAGGTAATAAATGCTGTAAGTTACATACCTGCATAATAACTTTGAGTCGATCAAATGGAGCAGTAGCTGTTCTTGATACAGCACCAGCACAACCACCTGCTACAAGATTCTTCCATCGTAGTTCATTTTCAGTTTCACTATCTTCAGGCACAGCATATGGTGATTCACCTAAGTCTAAATGCTAATACAAAAGAAAAGAAAAACTAGAATTTAGTTTTTTTTGAACGGAATAAGTAATATACTGTTGCTCCACGCCAATATCGAAGCATTTCATGTGGGTCACCGGTAACAGTTTCAAGAATGGCAGGATTAACCATAAAGAAAGAACGCCATTCATCATACGAGATTTCTAAAGAATTACTTCGATCCATTCTAAACAGAATATAAATTATTTTTCTTAAAACCAATATATATATCTCATTACTTTTTCACTAATTTATTTGCCTCATCTAAATCAACTTTAATACCAAATTTTTGAAAATAATAAACTAAATCTTTTGCATCAAATTTACCTAAATGAAAAACAAGACATTTTAATAATCAATAAAATGTGTATTTACCCTGATGACTAGCATCTAAATTTCTAAAAGCAAGACTAAGCTTGTTTTCTTGTTTTAAAACATAATTAACAAATTGTGCAAATGAAAGAGAAGATGAAGTGGGTGATCCGCCTGCCTGATCGATAATACGCTAGAAAAGAAATTTCAAATCTTTTTATTCAATAAAAATTTAACTTACACGTGCAATAGCCGAACGATTATTTGTCGAAGTATCAACACCAACTTTTTCTAATAATTCATCAACCTCAATTCGACCATTATGATTCTTATCAAGTCGTCGAAAAAGTTCTCTATGTGAAAGATGATTTTCATTTAATTGCTGATGAATCTTTGCATCTTTTATTAGATCAGGAGAAGTATCATTCATCACATTAATTTTTATCTTATCCTATATTAACATGATAAATATTCTGAAGTAAAAATGAAACAGAAAAACATAATTTCATTCTTTTTTTTTTTTTTTTGTTTATTTTTTCGTTTGTTTAATTCTTTTTTCTGATTTTTTATTGTTTAACGCGCGCATTAATACACACAAAAAACAATGTGAATTCAGTGATAATAAAAACAAGCGCACGTATTTTTTTTATTTAAGCTTCATCGGCTGGTATTTTTTCGCTGACATAAATACCGTCAAGAAATTTACGGATATCTTTATTTTTAACTGCTGTTGACATTTGAATAAGCGCAGCTAAAAAAATATTAAGAAATAAAATATGGGAAAAGACAACAAGAAGAAAAAGATGAAGAATAATCTTTACCTGATCGTGATACAAGTTCAATATCGTTTCCTTCTAAAACAAGTTCATCTTTTTGTTTTGTACTAGCAGTTATTTTAACACCTGGTTGCATTTTAACACGACGAACATATTTTTCACCTAAAAAGTTACGAATTTCAACTGCTTGACCATTTTCCGTAACAACGGTATTGATTGGAAAGTGAGCGTATACTGATCGCATTTTGTAACAAAAACCCTATTAAAAAAGCACAAAATATAATTATTTTATTCGTTTAATGATAAACTTACTTTAGTAACACCTTTAACCATATTGTTAATATGCGAACAGATGGTACGAACAACAGCATTTTCCTTATTTGTACCAAACCATTTTTCAACAACGACTAAATTCTTTTTTGGCATTGAAATATCAACGCGAGCATGACGAAAGCTTCGTACAAGTTTGCCTCGTTTACCAGTTACTTGTACGACACGACTTTTTACGGTGACTTTAACTATAGATTTTAAAAAAATAGAAAAATTTACGTAAAAAATAATAAAGAAAAAAAGTACCGTCATCTGGTATAGCGAGTTGTTCACGAGCTTTGATGGGACGCATGATCGAATAATATCGAGATGGAAATAAAAATCGATCTAGAAAAATAGATATTTAAGTTCAAGCATTTCGTTTCGTTTTTCCTAATATTCAAAATGAAATCTATGATTGGCTAGTATTGGTAAAATATGGAATGAATTTATTTTAACCTTTTATTAAATTCAAAATTCAATTCAATTTTTATATTTATTAATCCAAATTATTTGTATTTTGATCTTTTCTAATAGATATATTCGTAAAAATACCTAAGTGCATTGATGTGATGATTTACTTCAATGAGTCATATAGATGTAGTTGCTAAGTAACTCCTAAATGTAATGCTTGTCAATCGGCAGGAACTTTTCTTTTCTTTTTTATTTCTGCGTGTGTGTGCTCGTTTATTTTAACTAAATTAAAATTAAACAATGACATCAACTTATCGTCCAAATGAATCGAAACGTGAAGAATTTCGTCGTTATCTCGAAAAAGGCGGTGTTGTCGATTCTATTACACGTCTGTTTGCTCTTATTATTAAGTTCTCTTTAAGATTATCTTGTTGTTCATCTATTTTAGGAGCATTAGTTGCTTTATATGAAGAAGCTGAAAAACCAAATAATGCTGCAGAATTTGTTCGTCGTTTTATGGGTGGAACAGGACCTGATACAGCTGAAATTGAAACATTAAAAAATGAATTAATGGCTGCACGCGAAAAACATGAAGAATTAACACGAGAAAATGAAGCATTAAAAGAGAAATTACAAAAATATGAAAGTGGACAATAAATAAAAGATCTTTTTTTTATCCAAAAATAAAACTTTTCTTTTTTTTTTTCTTTAATCATATGTTTTTTTCTTTTTCAATAAACTCTTATAGATGAAATGAAAATGCTTGCTAACGAATCTGAATTCCGTGTTAAAGTAGCTGTTCGCGTAAGTTAAATCAAATAAATTTTTTAATTTTCTATCGAAAAATAAATTCATTTAGGTTCGACCATTTTTACAACGAGAAAAAAATCATGAACAAAAAAGTTGTGTTACTATTCATCCACAAACGAATCAAATTGTATTAGGTGATAGAAGAACATTTAAATATGATTTTGTTTTTGGACCAAAAACTCTACAAGTAAGAACGATTAAGAATTAAGATGATATTATAAATTTTTTTAGGAGGAACTATATCGAACAAGTGTAGAACCAATGCTTACGAATGTTTTCGATGGATATAATGTTACAATTTTTGCTTATGGTCAAACTGTACGATCAAATTTATTTTCCGTTAAATTATTTATTTATTTATTTAACAATTAGGGTTCAGGAAAAACATATACTATGACAGGTGGAAATATTTTATCTATTAGTGAAAAAGATTATGGTATTGTTCCTCGTGCTGTTAAAACTATATTTGATACTATTAGAGTTCGTATATTATTTAAAAGAAATAGAGAAAAATATTTTTTTTTATTTTAGAGTCGAAAAGATAGTCAAATAACTATATCTGCATCTTATTTAGAAATCTATAAAGATGATATTATTGATTTACTGGGTGTTAATGATAAAGATTTAGATGTACGAGATGATGCAGCTGGAAATACAAGTAAAATTATTCATATTTTATTTTTTCTCTCAATATGATTACGATTTAATTTTAGTTGTGATTGGTGCAAGTGAACATACATGCCATTCGATCGAAGATGTAGTTGGTCTGTTGAAAAAAGGTTCAAATGTTAGACATACAGGTGCAACACAAATGAATGATGAATCATCCAGATCACATGCGATATTTACTCTATATATTGGTAAAATAATTTATATTAAGCAGATGAAAGAAAAAAAGATCTCGATTGAATTTTTAGAACAACGTCTTCGTGATAAAAATTCAACTAATGTACAAGCTTCATTTGATGGTCTAGTTAAACCATTACAATCAACATTTGATGGTAAATAATTGTAATTTATAAGAACAAATTAGTTGATTTTCTTTTGTGTTTAGAAAGTTATCTTTCGGCTAAACTTCATTTTGTTGATTTGGCCGGTTCAGAACGTGTTGCACGTACACAAAATACAGGTGAACGTTTTCAAGAATCTATACGTATTAATTCGGGTTTATTGGCACTTGGTAATGTTGTTAGTGCATTATCCGATCCAAAAAAACGTACCGGTGGTCATATACCTTATCGTGATTCTAAAATTACCCGTTTACTCAAAGATTCTCTTGGTGGCAATGCAAAAACATTGATGATTACATGTAAAATTCTTTTTTCAATTCAATTCCTATTATTTGTAACATACATATATTTTTTAGGCGTTAGTCCATGTACTGCTGATCTTGATGAATCTCTTAATGCTCTTAAATATGCTCATAGAGTATGTTAATTAATTCTCTTTCATTTTTTTAAAAATATAATTCATTAAAGGCCAGTCAAATTCGTAATAAACCAATAAAAAATGTTGATCCAAATGCTCAACGTTTTATTGAAATGCAGAGTGAAATTACTGTAAATAAATTTAAATAGATATTTCAATAGATTAATCTATAAACTATTTTCTAGTATCTACGAGAAGAATTAGCACGACAACGAACAGTTATTTCACATGATGGACAATCACTAAGCGGTCGAAAATCAAGGTAACTTTTTATAAATAGAAAATTAAACTTTGTTTTGTTTTTAAATTTAGTGGATATAATAGTAATGATCATTCACGTCGATTGATTCAAACAGCTTTTGTTTGTTTTCAACAATTGAATGAATGTGAAGATTTAACTAACGAACAAAAAAATTGGATACATACATGGATGGATGCATTTTCAAATGTAAGGTTTTTGTATAAGATAAAAATGTATTATATTGTATATTTCTAGGAAAATTCCGAAGAATTATTTAGTGATATATTGACATCTCGTGTATCAAATTTAGAAAGTGCTTTACATTCGGTAAAAATAAAAAATAAAAAAGATCAAAATAAATTTATTTTTCTAGGCAAAAGATGAATTAAAATCCGAATCTCAAATACGTGCAAAACGTGATATGACAGTTGATCGATTGCAAGAACAGCTTAAAGTGAAGGTAATTCGAAAAAAAAATCATATTTAATCTCCTTATTCTATTTTATTTAATAATTAGGAAGATGAATTAAACCGTATGCGAAATGTATTAGATGAATCAAGTTATCATATATCAACGACAAAAAAATCTTTACCTGATCGAACTAAATCAGCACCACATTTCAATGGCATCCATAAAAAGGTGAATCAACAAGCGACACTTGAAATTATTATTATATTTTTCTTCGATTTCATAGGAACAATCAATTCAACCACGTACGATACATTCTAGTCCAGCTGCATTCGATATGGATTATGTTGTTGAAAGATTTCATGGACGATCACTTGCATTAGCTCATTCACAAGAAGAAATTGAAGAATTAGATTTAAGAGATAGTAATGAAAAATTAACCGATGAAAGGTAATACAATAGTATATAAATGAATATGTGAGAATAATATTTTTATTTCATCTAGAAAATTTACTCGACGTGGTACATATCGTCTTCGTAAGAATCGTATGACACCAACTATTTTACAAGAAGATGAAACACTTCAAGCATTAGCTCAATCAACTATAAACAAACAAAAATTAATTGAAGAAGCCACGCGAAATGTTAGAGAAGCTGAAAGTAAAGCTCAAGATCTTAGTATTAATATTCAGTAAATATATATATTCTTTTATTTTTGTTTCATTTGAAATTTTTTTTCATTGTTAGGTTAAAAGAACAATTAATTAAAAGTGTTTATGCATCAACAAAAGATGTTAAAGATACAAATGATCAATATGAACAACATATTAAAATGTTAGAAAAAGTAAATATTTTCTAAAGATAATTTCTTAATTTGTCTATTAAATATTCAGGAAGTAGATAAAGCTAAAACTGAATATCATGATTTACAAAAAGCAATGCAACAAATAGCAACTAAAAATACAAGTGAAAAATCAAAATTAGAAACGTATGAAATAATAGATTTGGTATCATCAATTTTTGTGTTTTGTTTTTTCTTTAGTGAATATCGAAAAAAATGTGATATGGCTAAAGCTCGTCTTGAATCATTACAGCAAAAAGAAAAGCAATATAGAGATTTAATGTCTAAACTATCAGGCAATAGTGAAAAGAGGTAAATATTATGTTTAATTTCATCTGTCGATTCTTTGTATTTAGAATAAGTGATCTTCAAGCAGCTCTCTTTCGTATGAAACAACAATATGAAACTGCTCAAAAACGTATTCGTGAAGAAGCTGAATTAAAAAATAAAGTTGAACAAGAACTTATACGTGAACAACAACGTATCCAAGAATTAACAATTCAATGTGATCAACAGAAAAAAATTTCAAAATTAAAAACAGAAGGTCTCGCTGCTGCTCAACGAAAATTACGTGGAGCACCGAATGGTAACACGCATGATGGAATAACAACACCAACGACAGCGATAGCATTTGAAGTTGAAATGGAAAAAATAGTTGCCGAAAGACAAGGATTAGAAATATTACGAGATGATATTCAAAAACGAGAAGAACTTATTCAAAAAAGAGAATTACTACTCAATGAACGTACAGAACTCGAAGCAAAAAAACTACGTACCAGTCAAGTATTAAATAAGGTTTAAGACAAAATCTGATTTATATATATATACAATGAATATTTATTTAGAGTTTAAAATCAGTCAATGATAAATTGAAAACTATTGATAAACAACAACCGGATCATCAGACGACACGTGAACAATTACTTAAACAAAAACGTTTATTTACTGAACGTTTAGAACAACAAGATTGTGTGTTATCACCAACTGAAGAAAGACGTTTAATTGAAATTGATGAAGCTATTGAAGCAATTGAATTAGCTATTGATTATCAAAAGAATCTTATTACTAAACGAGAACGAGATGTTCAGCAATCAATTCGAGCAAGTCAGGTATAGATAAACTTTGATATACAATATGGAAATACATTTGATACTTTATTTTTAGGGTCCTGATTCTCCTCTATTTAAAATAAGTCAGTTAAATGATAATGAATCGAAAGAACTTTGTCGTAAATTATTTGAAAAAGTCATTGATCTTAAAGAAGGAGATAATAAAAATCGACGTCAATTTGAAGAGATAAAAGTATGAATATATTTTACAAAATAATTTAACTTTTATTTATTGTCTTGTTTAGTCTCAATTACAAGAACAATCGGAAACAATTAATGAATTACAATCACGTCTTCAAGCATCAACACTTGATGCTGATCGTCGTTTAACATCTGTTCAGCAAACACATGAAGAAGAAAAACAATTATTTCTTGGCCAATTACAAGAATCAGCAAATCAAATCAAAGAACTTGAAAGAGATTTATATTTTTATAAACATAAAACAAGAGAATTACGTAAATCAATGGCAACATCAACAACAAGTGCACTTGATGGCTCAACAACAACAGGTATAGCACGACGAAAAGATTCAAATTCAATTGAAGATGATTTTCCAACACAAGTACCAACACCACGAACAGCTGTACAACAATATCAATCTGCTCCATTTCTTCTTAAAATAGGTAATCGTAGTAATTCATCACATCAAATACAACCAGATGATATAAAAAAACGATGATAATGCATCTAAATAAATCTGCTCATTTCACACAGTGAACGATTTCGTTAAAATTAATATAAACAAAGATTTTCTTCTATCTTTGTTTCTCTCAATTTTCATAATGTTATCATTATTGTTCGTTTCTTTTTTTCTTCTTCTAATCTTTGTTTGTCAGTCGTGTGTAACATGCTCTATGTTTTGTAGTTTTATGTGTGACACTTACTGTGGTTTTTCTTTTTGTACATGTTCCACGATTTAAATATGATGAACAAATAAAAATTTATTACACATAAAATTCATATATATCGGACTGAAATATAATTACAAAATATTACATTGTCGGAAACAACGAGCATCAATAATTTCCTTCTGAATAGAATATTTTCTATTGTCATTTACATCCTTTATTCTATCTTAAAAATTTATGCTAACAAAAGTTTCAAATAAATTATTCTTTTTTTTTTTCCTTTCTGTTCTCTTACTTTTTGATCATACTCAAATGCATTATAATTTTTCGTATTTCTCTAAAAACAGACCTATAAGTATGGAAGAGAAAAAGTCGACAACAGTGTAAAAGAATTTTTTTCTTTACCCAAGTAGTTTAATTTCGAGTGAGAAAAGGAGAGACATTGAAGTGTTAATTTCACAGCAGCATTAGCAACGTCCTTGCCGACCGGTGATGAATGATAATTTTTTTCAATAACTACCACACACTTTTTTTAACAACTAGTTATGACCTATATTAATCAAAATTATGATCCTATGTCCACTGTCCAATTAAGTCCATTTGTTGAAGGACAATGGCATCGTCTAGATACATATTCACCAGTTTGGACAAACTCGACCGATATACCTATGAATACTCAACAACGAACACATAGACCAACATCCGGCAAATTAAATGTTATTGATTCAATTGATATCAATACACTTAAATTAGATGATGAAATATTACTTAATGAATTACATGATATACGAAAAGGATCTGCGCTATTATCTCGAGTGAAAAATGCAAATCAAGAACAAGAAAAACAAGCAGTATCATCCAATTTTCTTCATGAATCAAAAATACCATTAAAACATAGTGTTCAAGAACCATCATTTGCATATCAATCACATAATAATACCACTGGTATTATTTCGTCTAACAAGGTAGACATATTTGCCTAAACTGCTAATCAAATTTTTTTTTGATCAAATATTTAACTGATTTGTTTTTCTTTCAGTCTATTCCTTTTGGACTTAATAATTGGAATGAAGTCAAAAAATTTCCTCATCTTAATTTTGGTCCAAAACCTCAACCGGCATTACTTGCTCAACTACGTCAATCAGCAATTATTCGTCAAAATACATTTGTTGCAAATGAACAGCGTCTTTCTACTCCGTTACCTATTTCTACACCAAAGCGAAGTCTTAGTAGTGCTCAGTCAAATCGTTATCATCGCCAATCACAACAATCCGAATCAACATTTAGACATGAAATAAATTCAACTGGTAGTAATGAAGATCAATTAACAGATGAATCATTATCTTTTATAAGAAAAGTACGTTTACATAGTGCACAAAGTAGTCGTTCAGGATCAATACATTTACTTAAAACTAAATCTGATCGTTCACGACCAAAACCGAATATCGATTTAACAACAGTTTTAATGAAACCATGGAGACAAGCAACATGGAATGATGATGGATTTGATAATTCAATTCCAAATTCACTTGATCTTATGCATCAAATATGTGGACCATCAACACCATTTGAACGAAATTTACGACAAGATTATCACAAGCAATTAAATTTATATAGAAGTGCATCGACGAAAGCTTGAAAAATAAGACATAGACTTAGCGACAAAATGATCTTTTTTTCTCAAATATTCTGTTCACATTTTTGTTTTGTATACTAATTATGCAATAAAACAACAAAGAACATTTTATTTAATTTTAAATAAATATCTTCATATTACCGAATGAAGAAAAACAATAGAATGCTATTCGTTAAACAATGTTTGACATCTAATTATTAAAACATTCATGTTTCGAGATCTATTTCTCTCTTTTTGTTTTATAACATGTGCAACGAAATGATTCATTACTGTCATATTGTCTGATGTTATGAACAAAAAACATAGAGAGAAAGAATAAAACCGCGCGTCGACGGAATAAACGAGAAGACTTCTTTGTATCTTTAATAAAACAATTATACATAGTCTTGTTACATTTTCTATGGATTATCTATAATTCTATTCAATTTTCATTTTTTTCGAATATTTATAAATATAAAAAAAATTTAATAATCAATGTCAACTGGTAAGATATCAAATTTAATCGTTTAAAATATGTCTCTTTATTTTTTCTACATATAAAGAAAACATCATTATCAAAGAAGAACTAATTAGTGATCGAAGTATTCATTTTTTAATTCCAGCACTTTCTGCAGGTATAAGAAAAAACAATAGTTATTCATATTTGTATCTATTTTTTTCTCTAAGATGAACCATCACATATTCTTAGTTTACCTGAAACATTTTCTATTCAACAAAATCCATTAGAAGTAAACTAGACATTTACATGCTTGATCATTAATACATATATATATATTTCAGATTCCATTACCATCAGGAAAATGTGTACTTGCACCAAGTCCAAGTGAATTATGTATATTTAATATAATAATTGTATTTAATTTAATGTAGATATGTATTTTATCTTTCAGTTCATTATTATGAATCGGTTCAACCACAAATGAATAGTATTATATCTTCATCGGAAGGTTTAATTGATCATTTAACATCCGAAAATTTTATTCATATTGTGGAAAATTTATCTGAATATTCTATTCCTTGTCCGGTAAATATAAATGATTCTCAGTATGAAAATCGAAGAGTTTGGATTTAGGTTTTACAAAGTCATGCTGATAAATCAACATCAATGATTTCAATGGATGATTTTGATGAAATAACATTAAATCAATCGACTAGGTAAATCTTATGATACTCAGTACATAACATTTTTTTCTTATAAAATATATTTCCAGTCCAACATATTATGATCCATTATGTGAATATTCTTCGCCAACAATTGATGATCCAAATTTATTTCTACACAATGAACAATTAACATCGTATTTAAATAATTTAAGTAATAGTTCATCAAATTGTGATATTAATTATCAATGGACCACATTACCAGTCGCAATATCATCAATAAATAATAGTATGAATTGGAAAAAAGTTCGTTCAAATGAAAATTGTAATAATAAAATCAAAGGACGAAATAATCGAAAACGTACAAAATTTTCTAATGATGATCTTGAAATATTAAATTTATTTTTTGAAACAAATCCAATGCCATCTCGATCAGACATATCAATTTTATCCGAAAAATTAGCTTATCCACGTTATATTGTACAAGTTAGTTCGATTTTTGCAATTATTTTTTCAATAGATCAAAACTAATTTTTTTAGGTATGGTTTTATAATAAACGTCAATCACTTAAACGAGCTAATTCATCATCATCTCAATTCAATAGAATTTTAAAATGAAAAAAATATTATTATTAATTTTCCTTTTTTTTAAATTTCAGAAATTTGTTTGAATTTTCTGTTCTTTTCAATAATAGAATATATTGTAGTCTTAATGTTCATTGATTTATATATTCCAAATAAAATTTTCATTGAATGATTGTGTTTAGCTTCTATGTACATTATGTTTGCTATCTATTTTTATTTCAGTAAAAATACATGATTAAATACTATAAAAAAAAAGAAGAGTCTTAAGGTGTGAGAAGAATTTTTTTCGTATTCATTGATTGTTGTGCTTGATCAATAGCTACTTTATAATCAGTTAATGAAAATGTTTGGCATTTTGGCGGTTTAAGATGACCATGTCGAATAAAACCAATTAATTCATGAAGCATTTTTGCGAATTCACTTCCTTTATAATTATCTTTTTTCCATTGAGTCATCCAAAAACCTTGACAAGTAAGATCACGAAATATAAATTCTGCTGTTGGAATAGTCACTGGTTGTTTACTCATACCACCGTATGTAACTAAGGTAGCTGATTTATCAAGTACACGAAGAAGATCACTTGTCGCTTTTCCACCAACACAATTAAAGCCAAGTTTTGGTCGAGGAATTGTTGACCAAAGAGTTGAACGAAGTGTTTCTATATTTATGAAATAGAATCTTTTATGATTTTAATAATTCTAAACAAACCTTTTCGTAAATCTTCTTCAATATAAATATGTTCAGCACCAAGTGATTTTAAATATGCTACTAATTCATTCATACCTTGATCTCGATTTCTTATAATATTAACAACATTAATATTCCATAATTTACCTAATTGTATTACTGCTTGTCCAACACTTGAATTTCCACCATTTTGTATAACTGTATCACCTTTTTCTAATGTTACAAAATCTTTTAATAATCTATATGCTGTGCAAGGATTGACTGATAATGTTGCAGCAGCTTCAATTTTAATATCCGAAGGAATTTTTATTAAATCATTTATTGATACGATTGCATGTGAACGCCAATTACCCCATTGAAGCATTTTAGGTATGACCCAATCACCAGGACGAAGTTGTTCATTTGATGCACGATGATCAATAACTTGAAAAACACCTTCATTACCAAATGTTGCTGGTAATGATGATGGAAGTAATGCATATTTTCCTTCAATTGTATTTATATCTGCTGGATTTATTGGTGATGCTAATAATTGAATTAATACTTCATTAGCTTTTAATTGATTTGAATCAAGTGTTGTTGTTTGATTCAATTTAAGTACCTCATTGGGTATACCATATTGATCAGCTTGAATTTCTTGAACTGCATATGTCGACGAGAGACGATGATAAAATGAAGTATTAAAACGTTTGAAAAGTATTACGGACGACCTCATATTATCTAAAATAAACGTAAACTATTCTCACGTGCATTTTCGATTATCAGTGATAACGAACTAGTTAATATGATTAAAAATAACTGTCTGTGTATGATCATCATCGTATCCCATGAAAATATATTGAACCATTCAAAAATAACTGATGTCACTACAATCGTAACCAATCATGTATGAGCAAATATTCATATCAAATTCTTTGTTTATTTTATGCTTTATTACATGATATAGTTCATTTCATTTAAGAAAATATTCAAAAATGCCAACAATGCGGGGAGATGCTATGCGTGGCTTAGCTGTATTTATATCAGACATTCGAAATTGTAAAAAAATTAAAATTTAATTAATTAAAATGATTAGTTGAACATTTTTGTTTCATTAGGTAAAAGTCGAGAAGCAGAATTACGACGTATTAATAAAGAATTAACAAATATTCGTCAAAGATTTCGAGGTTAAATAAATTATTTTAATTAAAATTTAAATTATTTCATTTATCTTAGCTGATAAAACTCTTGATGGATATCAAAAGAAGAAATATGTATGCAAATTATTATTTATATTTTTACTTGGACATGATATTGATTTTGGTTATATGGAAGCAGTTAATTTATTAAGTTCAAATAAATATACTGAAAAACAAATTGTTTGTATTAAAGACAAAAAACATTCTATAAATAAATATAGAATATTTTAGGGTTATTTATTTATTTCGGTTATTATGAATTCAAGTACAGAAATGAAACAATTAATTATACAAAATATTCGAAATGATTTACAAAGTCGAAATCCAATATTTATTAATTTAGCATTACAATGTGTAGCAAATATTGGTGATAGAGAAATGGCTGTTGCCTTTACGAATGATATTCCACGTTTACTTATATCAGGGTTTGATTTTTTAGAAAGTTACATCTGGCATTGAACGTATTTATATTTAGAGATACAATAGATGCAGTTAAACAATCAGCTGCACTTTGTTTATTAAGACTTCATCGTACAAGTCCAGATTCATTACAATTAAATACAGAATGGACAGCAAGAATTATTCATTTACTTAATGATCAACATTTAGTACGAGAATATTATTTATTAAGAAAAAAATTATGTATTGTTGTTTTTTATAGGGTGTAGCTACAGCTGCTGTTAGTTTAATTGATGCATTGGTTAAACGAAATCCAGATGAATATAAAGGATGTGTTAATTTAGCTGTATCGCGTCTAAGCAGAGTATGTTTTCCGAAGATTAGAGGGTGTGGGTGTTTGTTTAAAGACTAAATATTCTAATTTATATAGATTGTCACTTCATCATATACTGATTTTCAAGATTATACATATTATTTTGTACCAGCTCCATGGCTTTGTGTTAAATTATTACGTTTACTACAAAATTATCCTCCACCAGGTAATATAAACTTGTAAAAATTCTCGTAAAATAATTGATAAGTATATATTAGATGATCCATCTATTCGAAGCCGTTTAAATGAATGTCTTGATACAATTCTTAATAAAGCTCAAGAACCATTAAAATCTAAAAAAGTCCAACATTCTAATGCGCGCAATGCTGTTCTATTTGAAGCTATTAATCTTATAATTCATATGGATTGTGAATCAAGTTTACTAGTACGTGCATGTAATCAACTTGGACAATTTTTACAAAATCGTGAAACAAATCTTCGATATCTTGCATTGGAAAGTATGTGTTTATTAGCAGCATCAGAATTTTCACATGAAGCAGTTAAAAAACATCAAGATACTGTAATTAATGCATTAAAAGTAAGTAATGATAAAAAACGAAAATAATTTTGTTTAATTGATAATAATTTATTTAAGAGTGAACGTGATGTTAGTGTACGTCAACGTGCTGTTGATCTTTTATATGCAATGTGTGATCGTTCAAATGCTCAAGATCTTGTACAGGAAATGTTAACATATCTTGAAACAGCTGATTATACAATTCGAGAAGAAATGGTTAAAACTTAGAATTATTTTTATTTTTATTGAAATAAATTTTCTATTTTTTTAGGTTCTTAAAATTGCAATATTAAGTGAGAAATATGCAGTTGATTATAAATGGTATTTAGATGTTATGCTTAAACTAATACGTATTGCTGGTGATTTTGTTTCAGAAGAAGTAAATATTTGTGTCTATAGTTTCTGAAGAAACAAATATAGAATTGCTTTTATTTTACTAGGTATGGTATCGTGTCATACAAGTAGTTGTTAATCGAACTGATGTACAAAGTTATGCAGCTAAAATTGCATTTGAAGCACTTCAAGCACCGGCTTGTCATGAAAATATGGTGAAAGTAGCTGGATATATTCTTGGTGAATATGGAAATTTAATTGCATTAGATCCAAGATCAACGTAAGAGAGAGAAAAAAGAATACAAATTTAAGAATTGTATGAGTATATCTTACAGGCCAATCATTCAATTTGATTTACTTCATTCAAAATATCATTTATGTTCACCAACTACCCGTTGTTTAATTTTATCAACTTATATGAAATTTGTTAATCTATTTCCGGAAATCAAACATCATATTCAAGATGTAAGTATCAATACCAGATCGATATGTTCTATGAATATTATTCTCGTTGTGTAGATTCTTCGTCATGATTCAAATCATCGTAGTTCTGATGTAGAAATTCAGCAACGTGCAACAGAATATCTTAAATTAAGTGAAGTATGTAATCCAACTGTATTGGCTACTATTCTCGAAATTATGCCACCTTATCCGGAAAAACAATCACCATTACTTGTTCGACTAAAACAAAAGAAACCTTTAACAGAACCTGAAGGTGTTACTGAATCACAATCACCACCACCAACAACAACAGGACACAATGGTGATGGTCCAAAACTAACTGAAACAGCTGTAAGAAATGTCTAAAAAATAATTGTTTCTTCAACTATCTTCTGTTTTGTTTTAGATTCATCTTAATCAACAACACCAACAACAACAAAATGGTCTTCTTTTATCTCTTGATACTCCCGAATCCAATGGTTACTATGAAGAATCAACATCGAAACCTTCTTCATCCACGCTTCAATCAGCAAAAAAATTCTTATTTAAAAACAGTGATATTCTATTTGAGAATGATTTAATTCAAATTGGTATTAAAGGTGAAACAATAAAAAGTACAATACATATTGAATTATATTATGGAAATAAAACAACATTACAACTAACAAATTTTTCAACAAATATTTTCGCATTAGGAGAATTAGAATCTGGTAAATAATTTTTTTTTCTTTTCGTTTTTTTATCTTTCAATGAAAATTTTCTATACAATAAGAACTTCGAATTAATATGGAACCTGTCAAATCAACAATTGATCCAAGAGCACAAAGTAAACAGACCGGTACAATTGATTGTATAGCAGATTTCCGTGATTTACCAATGATGAACATCTCATTTCTGTAAATTTAGTTGTTTATCTAAAATAAAAAAAAAATCTTTGATTATTTCTTTTAGTTATAATAACATGTTACAAAAAATTGATTGTCCATTTCCAATATATATAAATAAATTTATTGAAAAAGCTGAAATGGATTCCAATAATTTCTTTCTTCGATGGAGAAATCTTGAAAAGTAAAAATTTTTATTTAAAAAAAAAATAACGTCAAAAACGTTAATCATTTGATTTACAGACCTAGTCAAGAATGTCAAAAGATTTTTCCAGCAAAATTTCCCATGATACATGAAGATTGTCGTCAAAAAGTATGTTTTGAATTAATTTAGTTTTTTTTTCTTTCACTTTTATTTGTAAATTTAGCTTGATGATTTTGGTTGGAGTTGTTTAATGGGAATAGATGTTAATGCTGAGAATTTTTGTGGTGCAGGTATTATTCATACAACATCACAAGCTATTGGATGTCTTTATAGACTTGAACCAAATAAACAAGCAAAAGTAAAAATTTTTCTTTTAAATTTAACTTTAATTTAATTTTATTGTTTAGATGTATCGTTTAACAATTCGTGCAAGTAAAGATGATGTTGCTAATCGATTAGTTGAATTACTTGATGATCAATTTTAAAATGCAATGTCTTTTTTATATCGTGCAATATACATCTTTTTTCTTTTTTTTTTATACCGGTCATTTATATCATGCAATAATATATATATATGTTGTATTTTAATATTAGGAAAAAAAAGAGTCTCGTTTATCATGTCTTCGTGTATAGTGATTGTTCCTATTGTCACCACCTACTGTGATTTTTTTATCAACATATTGACAACCTTTTTACTCTCATATTCATTTACCTATTCTATATATTGTTGAAAAATAAAGCAAAACTAATTTTTTGTTTTCTTTCTTTTTCAGATTTTGTGATCAACTATGTCGTCAGATAGTAAGTTTTCTAAACGGTAATTATATGGTAATACATGATTTGTATTATTTCAAAATAGGATGTCGAAGGCAAATTAAGACACGAGGCAATGATGCACAACGATTAAATGCATTGGAAGAATTAAAACGTGCAAGACAAGGTGGTCAAGGAGTAATCGCCGAACAAGTAAATTACTTCATTTGTTGCTACAATTTAGATTACAATTAATTTAAATTTTAGCCACCAGTAACAAATGAACCAGAAGAAGAAGAGGAAGATGATGAGCAATATGAAAGTGATTCAGAGAATTATGAAGATATTAAACCATCTACGAAACGAAAATCTAGTAATTCTCATCACAAAGATTCTAAACGTTCGTATTATAATAAAAATAAATTTATTTGAACTATTCGTTTTATTTAAAAATTTTTAGGATTAAAGAAAAAACAACATTATTCTGATAATGAAGATGATGATGATGATCAACAAACAAAATCCTCGGAACCCAAACGCCGTGCTCAAACTTTTGCTAAACCTCAAGAAGAATCAACAGGCATGCATGATATTAAATCAATGTTTGCTGCTAATAAAACACGAGTTGTTCAACGACAAGAACAAGTAATTCAATTTATTATTCAAGTCTTTTCAAAAACAAAAACGATTCATTTTATTTAGAATGAAAAAGATGAGTCAGATAAATTACTCTCCGATATCATGTTCGAATTACAAAAACCAAAACTCAAACCAACTCATCCTGCACCACAATCACTACCACCACCACCACCACCACCTATGCAACCTGCGAAAAAAATTGAAGTTAAACCAGTTGAAGTACCTCGTCCTGAAGAAAGCAAACCTGTCTATAATCCTGAACCTTCAGTACAACATGGAAAAGAACTTGATTGGGGTGATGATGATAGTATGAGTTTTGATGCTGTATCAAAACTAATGAACGATGCAGCTCCACCACCAAAACCTTTATCACCACCTCGAGTATCTAAATCTTTAATTCAATTTGATACTCAAGAACTTGAATTTGTAACCGATGAACAATTATTAAAATCTGCTCGAACATTTCATACATCACCATCAAAAGAAACTAATCAGAATGAAATCACAAATAAAGATGAACATTTAAGATTTTTTTGGTTTGATGCTTATGAAGATCCGACTGCTCAACCTGGTAAATTATTTCTATTTGGTAAAACACCATTATTAAATGAAGATAAACCAACAAATAAAACATTCGTCAGTATTTGTTTAATTATCGATAATATACCAAAACAAGTCTTTTTTATACCAAAACCTGGCGTAAGTTTTTTTTTATATTTCTTTTGAACTAAATTTTAATCTTTACTCTTATTTCTATCTATAGAATTCATCATCGGATGTTGAAGATGAATTATTTATCATTGCCAAACGATTTAAAATAACAAATTATACATCATCAGTAAATAAAATAAATGCTTTTTTCTTATTTTATTAAATTTAATTTTTTAGATTGTCAAAAGAAAACGTTTTGATCCTGAATTAGTTTCTACTGATATTCTCAATGAAATCGATGTTGTTGAAATGAAATATCCAGTAAGATATTTCTTCTACGTATTTATTTTCTAGAAATTTAATTATAGGCACGTTGTGCAACATTACCAACTGATTTACAAGGTGATACATTTCAATGTGTTTATGGTACAAATCAATTAGCACTTGAATATGTATTAATTGATAAAAAACTTAAAGGACCATGTTGGTTAAATATTAAAAATTGTGGTTTGTAATCTTAAATGATTAATAGAAAGAAAATTATTTTGTTTTTCTTCTAGCACCCGTTAAAAATCGACGAAGTTGGTGTAAACTTGAATATGATGTTGATTATTATAATGCACTTGATCGTCAATCAACAAATATTGAAATTAGTACAGTAACTTCACCACCACCACCCTTAGTAGCTGTTACTTTATCATTAGTTACATTACCCAACACTAAAACTCATGAAACTGAAGTAATAGAAAGAAAGTGATTTGCAGATTTCTATTAAATAATTTATTTAGGTTATTTGTGTTGCGGGACTTGTTCATCAACAATTTCCACTTGATAGTGCAGCACCAAAACGTCCCTATCAAAATTATTTTGTTGGTTAGTTTGTTTGTATTAATTAATATTTATTATTGACTTAATATTTTAGCATTAACTAAACCAAGTGATTGTATTCTTCCATCTAATCTTATTAAAGCTGCTGAATCTCAAGTATATATATATTGATATAAATAAAAATAAATTTTGCTTTTCTCTAGAAAATTAATATTGAAACTGTACCCGGTGAACGTGCTTTACTTATGTATTTAATATCAAAATTTCAAAAATTAGATCCTGATGTTATAATTGTAAGTAAAAAAAAAGAAAAGTGAATTTTCCTATCCTTAATTAATCAAGGGTCATGATATGCGTATGTTTGGTTTGGAATTATTTTTATCACGTTGTCAAAAACTAAAAGTTGGTCTAACAGCATCAAAAATTGGTCGTCTTCATCGAACACACGATGCAAAGACAAAAGTAAAGAATTTTATTCATTTCATCTCGTTTTTTTTACTATATAAATATTCAGGTTTCAACAATTAAAAATCCTACATGTGGTCGTCTTTTATGTGATATATCAGCATCTGCACGAGAATTATTAACAAAATGTAAATCATATGATCTGGAAGAATTATGTAAAACAGTTTTAAACAATGAACAACAACAACTCTATAGATCTTATTCAATTGATCAAACAAGAGATTCATTTAGGTATATCAATTATTTTATACTAAAGAAGTTAAACATAAAAATCCTATTTAGTTCATCCATGTCAGTTGTTGATCTTGTACAAGCAACATTAAATAATACATCATTAATATTAAATATCTTTTGTCAATTAATGGTCTTACCACTTGCTTATCAATTAACATGTATTGCTGGAAATTTATTAGTAATAAAATTATTTTATTCTCAAAAGATAAAATTCGTTTTATTTTTTAAATAGAGTCGAACATTAATGGGTGGACGATCAGAAAGAAATGATCATTTATTATTGCATGCATTTACTGAACGAGATTATATTGTACCAGAACGAACATTTATTTCAAATCATCGAACTGCAATTAAACATACACAAGATGTAATTTGAAAATGAAAAGAATATTTTGTTTTTTAATTTTGAATAATTTTAGATTCATCATGAATCGGATGAAGAAGTTGATGATGATAATAAGAAAACAACAAAAACATCAGCAACATCTTATACGGGAGGTCTTGTTTTAGCTCCGAAAAAAGGTTTCTATGATCATTTTATACTCCTGTTGGATTTCAACAGTTTATATCCATCAATTATTCAAGAATTTAATGTTTGCTTTACAACATATATGAAAAAACCAAATCAACCACGTTCAGTTAGTTGTTTTAATTATAAAAATATCTATTAATGATTTTGATTTATAGAATAATAATAACACTGAACAAGATCAGAATGAAATTGATGATATTGTTATTCTTGATGAAACAACAAAAGGTATTTTACCATTAGAAATTTATAAACTTGTTGAACGACGTCGTGAAGTGAAAAAATTAATCAAAGAAAAAAAGAATTTATCTGATGAACAACTTGTTCAAGTATGATTTAATATAAACTTTTTCAATAATTTTATTTAAATTAATTTATTTTTAGTATGATATTCGTCAGAAAGCATATAAATTAACAGCGAATAGTTTATATGGTTGTTTGGGTTTTAAACATTCAAGATTTTATTGTAAACAACTTGCTGCTTTTATTACATGTAAAGGTCGAGAAGTAAGAAAAATAATCGAATTAATTATTGAGAAAATATATTCATGAAATTATTTAGATTCTTATGCAAGCAAAAAATATTGTTGAACGAGTATGTTAAAATTTAGATTTGAAATATATATGATGGATTGTTTTATAGATGAATTATGATGTTGTTTATGGTGATACTGATAGTATTATGATTAATACGAATTCAATTGATTATGATCAAGTTATGGCTATTGGAGCCAAAGTAAGATATATTTTTCGGAAATAATATGTAGATGAATTTCATTTTGCTTTAGATTCGAAATGAAATTAATCGTCAATATAAAAGTATTGAAATTGGTATTGATGGTGTATTTAAATGCATGTTATTACTTAAAAAGAAGAAATATGCAGCATTAATTGTTGAAAAAACACCAACACAAGAGTTTAGCTATAAAACTGAATTGAAAGGTTTGGATATTGTTCGACGTGATTGGTGTCAATTAGCTCGATCAACTGGAGGGTAAATCGTTTTTTTTGTTTATTAAAATCAAATCTATTTTTATATTATTAAAAAAAAAAAGGTTTGTTGTATCTGTTATCCTTTCTGGTCAATCACGAGATGATGTTCTTGATACAATTCATAATCGATTACGAGATTTAGGTGATGAAATGCGTGCTGGAAAAATTGATATTGCTGAATATGAAATAAATCGAGTAAATCATTACTTAATATTTTTTTCCTAATAATAAATTCTTTTTGTTTTATTTAGCAACTTTCGAAAGATCCAAGTGATTATTCTGATTCAAAAAGTTTACCACATGTTCAAATAGCTATACGTTTCAATACAAATTCTACTGGAAGAAAAATGAAACGTGGTGACACTATTGCATATATTGTTTGCGAAGTATGATATTTATTAAATGAATTTAAATAAATAAAAATATTTTCCTTGTTTTTTAGGATGGTACACAAAATTCTGCTATGCAACGTGGTTATTTACGTGAAGAAATTTTATCTTCATCATTATCATCAACATTAACTATTGATATAAATTATTATTTACATCAACAGATTTTACCTGTTATATCACGTTTATTAGAACCATTTGATGGTACTGATCAAGCATATCTTGCTCAATGTCTTGGTTTAGATTCATCGAAATATAAAAATCGTCAACAAAAACATACGACAATAAAAGATGATGAAAATAATTTAGAGAATAATATTGATGATGGTTTAGATGATGAATTACTTTTTGGTGAAGGTTCAGAAGCATTTAAACAATGTGATCCATTTGTATTTCCTTGTGTTAAATGTGAAACATTGAATTTTTGGAATACACCATTTATTTTTAATGAGGTAGATCATTAATTAATAATTTGTTTATCATATTTTAAATGTAATATTTCAGGATAAAACATGTATATCACCATTTCTACGTTGTACAAACGTCAACTGTTCCAATCAACCAATTGATCAAATATCTTATTTACGCAATCGTCTTACCTTAATGATTAATAAAGCAATTCGACGTTATTATCAAGTATAGATTTGTTTTTTTTCTTAAATTCTATTTACTAATATTTTTCACATAGAATTGGCTTCGTTGTGAAGATGATACATGTTGTGCATTTCGAACACGTCAAACACCATTAGAAGTATTATATAAAAAACATACATGTATATCATGTAATAAAAGTGAACTTATAAATGAAGTAAATATAAAAAATACAAAAATTCTTTTTACATATTTTATTTTGTTTAGTATGATGATCGACAATTAAATTTACAACTTCGATTTCTTAAGCAATTGTTTAATCTTGATGCTTATAGACAATCATTAAATCGTACGAAATCAGGTATAAAAAAAATACTTTTTAATTTCTTATTAAATCATGTTAATTAATTTAGAACAAATTGATACTTATTTTAAAAGTTTATCTACTGATACAACACGTTCAATTTATAAAACAATGAATGAATTACAAGTACATATTGATCGCATTGTACAAAAAAGTGGTTATGCAGAAGTATGCATTAGCGATCTATTTGCTCAATTTTACTTTAATAGTTAAAATAAAAAGATACATATACATATATTTTGTTATTGTTGTTGTTGTTATTAAAATGTAATAGATATATTTTTCTTTATTTGTGAAATAAAAAAATTGAAGAAATGCTTTTGTTAATATTAGCAATGTATTCATTGATAAGAGGATTTAGACAAAAAAAAAGATTTTTACTAAATGGAATAAACTTAATTCAAATGTGATGATAACTTTGTAGTTTTACTTTCATAAATCGAATATTAATAAGGGTGTTGATGTACTTTGTATGTCACACCCACACCCTCTAATGACTTTGCATCAGTGCTGGTATTTATTATATATTAATAAAGTGAAAAGAACAATAAAAAACTTTCTACAATACCACAATGAAGAGTGATGACAATAGTATAGTAATAAAAATAGAGATATAAATTGTAGTTTTGTTTAATTTATATTCGGAGTGCTGGATTATAATAAACGGGAGTGGCCATTGAATCAAGTTCTCTCACTTTTTATTTGTTTTGTCTTTCTCGTCAGTAGACTCCATATTCTTTTGATCATTGATTAAAAAGATTCCACTACTACCATCTTCTTTTCGTTGTTCACTTTGATCTTTATTAATAATTGCTTGTGTATATGAATCACCAGTCGACGTTTGACTGTTTTCTGCTTGATTGGAAGTCATCTTTGCTAGACTACCTTCAGCCTGTGCTGTAGACATTTTTTTTGCTAAATTCTATAGTTTAATGAAGAATCAAAATAAAGGAAATAAAAAGTTCTTATATCGCTTAAACTAATCAAACTCTACAAGCTCGATTCTAATAAAATATACCTTACATGTCATGTTAGATGATGGTACAATTTCTTTATTGCTCAAATTATCTTACTAATGATTGTCCTTAGTGGGACCATCTTCGTTGCACAATGAAACTCGAGAACTAAGTGAGAAACAACAGATGTGAGTGTCATTAACTAACTCGAGCGCGATTTCAATAGTAATCTACCATTTTTTTAAGAGTTAAAAAAATATAAGCATAATAACTACGATTAGCCGACCGGTTTGAACGACATAGTTCATTGCTAAATACACTCAGAAGTATAGTTTCTTCTTACCTAAATATAAATTACTTTGTATTGCTTTTAAACAATGTGTTTGAGTTTGGTCGTCTTGAAAATATGTGAAGGAGAAAAAAGAAAGTACAGTTAAAAGTAATCAGATTCTTCATTCTTGCCTGTGGAGAAAAAAGAGAAGAAAAGAAAAGAAAAGAAAAAAAATTGTGCTTATGTATTTTAATACAGTATTTCTTACGAACAAAATAAAATGCATTTGTAACGACAAACTAAAGGAGTAGCTTTACCGTTACCATCGGCATGACGTTTATTGACTACTCCATAACTCCAGAATGTAACAATAGGAGGTGTGCGCTCGACGGATTTGAATCCGTGCGGTTAGGTATGCAAGAGTTCCGATGGATATCGAATTTTCTTGCGGCGCCATTGAAGGCTATGAAAAATTATCGATCCATGTTCTTTGGTCATGTATTGAGGAAAAGAATGTAATCATTGGCTCATTATTTTCAACTTAGCAGCTACACGTTTATTTGTTTTTCGTATCTTTCCTTTCTTATCATTTTTCATGCTGAACTTCGATTATTGATTTTTATCAATGTGCGAAAAAAAAATTCATTTGATTTTTATAGTTAATATCTGAAGGGGTGGGTGGATGTGTGAGCGCGGGTGGATGAAGGTGAAGAAACACCCACATCCACACCCTTCGTTTACAAAGCTTCCGTTATCTTTCTTTCGTATGTTTATTGATACAACAGTATTTATTGACAAAGGATAGACAAAGAATATGCTGGCCTAAAAGTAACGATACTGAAAAAAACAAGAATATCTATACTCTAGTTTGAACAAACGGGCTCATTATTTTTACCAAGAGTAAGGGCATATTCACACTCCGAATTCATACAAACAGGGTTAGCGAGAACCTCTATTACGTATCAATAATAATCTCAACAAGAAAATTTTACTTTTTCACAGATATGAAAAAAACAATACACTAAATCCCCTCCCATAAAAGAAGCCCATCCCTTATTAAAAGTCCACTTTTGAGAATCTCTTCAACAAGATTTCTATTTTTTTCCAGCGAAACTCGGTCAAAGTTTAGGTGAGGCTGCATATACGTGTGTGGGTGGATGTGAGTGTTGAGGTTGATGGGTATGAGCGAAAGTATTCTCATCATCTCACCCACATTCACAACTATACCAACACCTAAATCAGACCCACACCCGCCCAAACCCACACAAATCCACACCCTGATGTAAGCGATCTCTTCTAATAAACACAAAGTGAGAGAGAAATGATAAGGATCTAATGTTACTTATTCAATATAACTCGTTATTTACTCATACTTTCTATTTTATCTTTCCTTTTTCGATGTTACATTATTAATAAGGCTTGCACAACAACACAAAAGGAGTTTTGAGAACGAATATAAAGATGCCCTTGAGCTTATTGAAACTTTGGACTTTGCTACTTGCATTACTTGTGCACATAAAATATTTAAGTCAAACTTCTGTATATAGAGAACGTTTGTAATAATCCGAAACGTATCGACGACCTAACTTTACATTACTTGAATCCATTATATACTAGCACATTATCTGGGATATTATTAGTTTGTGACAAAAGAGGTCGATTACTGAAAAGCGAAAGCTGAAATCAGCAGATTGAACTTGTCTTTTCTTCAAGGGATAAACCAGTCTGTTTCAATTGATTCGCACCTACCCTTTTTGTATCAGAAACTTTCTGCGACCTACTATGACTGTTTAGAAAGAAGAAATCGAAAGTTTTGGAGGTAGCCGATTTTGCCTCGTATCGACCCCGGGTTCTTTTATCAATACATATTCGAAACTACATCCTACAATATAAAAAAAACTGAACAATTAAATATAGCTGATTTATTTTTCAAGATACGAATCAAACAAAAAATTAGAACTGTTTGTTAATCAATTTTATGAGCCATTATAGGGTGTGGGTGTCTTCTTCTTCGGCATACCAACATCCACACCCTGGGACCAGAGCTTTTTCATGGCTGTTCAGAAGTCCGATCCAAATTGCTTATTTTTCCCTCGCAACTAGATCAAAATGAGCTGCATTAAACGGCGTGTGAACTAGCTCTTCATCTATTATACTTCTTAAGATAATAAAAAAAATAATGTGTCAAAGCTCGCATCCTTACGTCTGAACAAGCCGAGCTACTATTTCTATGTGAAGACGAGTCAGTTGAATCGATCTAACGCGAAGAAAAAGCTTCATTAAATATCAACTTATATAAGATCTGACAACAACTGGTTATCAGCGTGCGAGCAAACTAGGTTTCGATATATACCGCTCTTTTCTTCGTATGATAATGTCAACAGAAGTTGCAAGTAGGACAAAAGCTGCTCTTATGATGATATTAACAAATGATAACAACTCTTTCTCGCAAAAATAACAAAGAAAAGCTCACCTGTAAATATTTGTAATATATATCAACGACGTATATCTTCAGCAAGTTTTTCCTGTACTTTAACAGTATATATCAGGTAGAGTATTGTTTGAGATGTTTAACACATTCGCCCTGGTAGGCATATTCTTTTTCATGATCCTTGGAAGCTTCTATTTTTATATTCATAGCAGTTTTAACAGAGCGGATAATCCGTAATCCTTCACTGTTTTCAGTCTTATTGTCATCACACTGTTGTTATATGTTCGTTCGAGTTAAATTTTAGATTGCAGAATATGGTAAAGATTCCTCTATCCAATCAACTGTTTTTCGATGAAAAACAATAAGATTTGAGTGAGCAGTGTTCGCGACAAATGAACCTACTTCGATATTTGTTCCATTCTGGGCGCTTCGTAATTGCATCATTTCAGTTCAAATGCATGCAACGATCAGAAAAAACTGATTTTCACTCATAAGATCGCAGCTTTTCTTATTGAAGTTCATATCACGAGATCCGCCGCAGCGAGCTTTATCAACTGATGTAGTTTTTCACTTCGACTAGACCAGATGTGCATGGTGTTTTAGGCGTTTTTATCAAATTTTTCGTGTGATACAGTTAAGTGACACATTCCATTTCAACCACGCCAGCTGTCTCTTTCCTAGTTTCATTACATGATATAAAACGCATGGGAAATTTATCGAAATCAGAAAATAAGATGTATGGTGCTACCCAAAGTACCAGGTTTCGTAAAACAGTCAAGAGAACAAAGCTAGCTAACGTAAAGTCCTGTCGATTTATGCCAAAGACGGTGAGTTTTGCGATACTATTATGTATGTTTTCCTATATCTTACCGTGAGTATTTCTTTCCCAGTACGAATACGTGCATTAGCATTGTCATAAGCTATTGTTTTACACAGACTGGTCTACGGCTTGAAAGGGCAAAGTATTTGGTAATTTCTCGTCCGCTTAACAGTCACTGTTTGATACTGAGGTTTGAAAAGGGCTACCTAGAGTCAAAATGTTGTGCGCTTTTTAAATATATTCTCAGAAATTGTTCTAAAACACGGCTTACTGTTATTGTGAGGATAATAAAGGAACAGTTTATCTCAACGGTTCTACATTTAACTTATCGACTCTAATGCGGAACAGAACTATTTTAAGATCTATGCAAGGAAAATTGCGATGGCCAAAATCTAATTGTAGATTATGAGGAAATTGCAGTCTTTAATATGATATTGAAATCACCTTCGTTCGTTCTATTTTAGGCGGGATCTATTGAACTTCATTCTTCCAAGATGGTTGATCAATTTGTTCTTCGCTCTGCAGTTGACGCAGACAGCATTGCACTTTCCCAACTTAGACAACATACATTTCTTGAAACATTCGTCGAAGATTTTGCTATTCCCTATCCTGAGCATGATCTCAAGTCTTACTTTCGTTTATCGGCTAGTCCGGAAGCAGTTGCTAGCAAAATTGCTGATCCACAACTAGCGACCTGGGTAATGGAAGACAAAACTAGTAATGAGCTTGTGGCTTTCGCTATGGCTGGTCCGTGTGAACTGCCTCATCCTGATGTTTGCCCGGGAGAAGATGGAGAGCTCCGCTACTTATTTGTTCGACGCGACCAACGAGCCCGAGGTCATGGTAAACGCCTGATGAATGTGGCCTTAACGTGGCTACAAGAGCGATACACCAAACGACCTGTCTGGATCTCTGTATGGTCCGGCAATTTGAAGGCACAAAAGTTTTATATGGCCTATGGTTTTAATACAGTCGGTGATTATAGTTTTCATGTTGGAGAATGGAAGGATCATGAATTCATCATGCGACGAAAGGCTCATTTGATGTAATGTTTCCCGTAACATTCCCTCGATTGGAAGGTGGATCATCTATATCTATATACAGTAAAACTTCTCTAATGTAAATACCAACGAAACCAACGAAAAGCGTTCACATTACTAAGATGATCATCTTGAAGGGGGACTATCCAAATAAGAAGAAACATCGACGTTTTCAAGTAAATTCTTTTTCTTTTGATAATACAGTGATGTTTTAATGTGTGGGTGTGGATGCGAGTGAAGGACGAGCCAATGGTCTATGCCCAATTTCATGCTTTTATCATATAAACATATTTATAATCCAGCGAATCTTTATGATATCTCGCAGAATACGTCAGACATTTTTAGCAGAAACTGATTATATAAGTTATCAATATCCAGGGTGAGGGTGTGAATGTGAGTGTGAGGTGTGGGTGTAGATGAATGTGTAAGGAGTGTGAGCGTTGGTCGACGTAGGTGAAGAGATAAGAAACACCCACACCTGTTTGTTTTTGTTACTTTTATAAATATCACCTAAAATAAAGTTTATTGAGTTCACAGTTAATAAGATAAATAAAGTATACTATTTATGATATCATACATAAATTCATGGTGATAATTATTAAAAAATTCCATTAAATTAAAATTTATTTTCACAACTCGACGAATTTCATTGGCAATAGAAAATAAAACAAGTTTAGTATTCGTGTTTTGATCTTCGTTGAAACAACTGCATTTATCCGCAAATTTTGGTAGTTGTCGATTGCAAATTGAACAATATATATTTGTTTTGAGTGTAAATTTAATTCCAACACGCTCCCATAGTTTATGACTTGATTTTGGTAAAGTGATGTTTGAATGAATGTTATTTAATAAAGATAGTAATCTATCCGTGTTCGATTTATCAAGATTGTCAGTATGGATAAAATTAATGATTTCGACTAGTTGTTTATCATCATCAATATCACTTGCGTTTTCTGTGTATGAAGCTTCAGATAATGGAGATTCGAGTAAATAATAATTATTATCAAGTTCAGCATCGGATTCTAAATCACCTGTAAAATACCATTATCTATACTCCATAATTATAAAACTAAAAAAAAGCATATTAGAAAATGAATATATCAGATTTTCAACAAGATCCGATGGTGACTCTAATGCTTGTCCATCATCAACAGCTTGTTCATTGTCTTCATGTGAATCTTTATACCTTGGCACTAGATAAATTAAAGGAAAACATTTTACACAATCATCGAAAGATATACACTACATAGATCAGTGTCCACGATAGTATTAATAGCCGATGTGTTTCGTTTCGATAAATTTGTACATTTCTCGCGGAATGATCGTCCTGAGTGATGCTCAGAAAAAAAACAACGTTTGTTTCTTTTTCGTATGATTTCACCATGTTTTTCTTTATTTTACTCAAACAGTGTACCGCATGATTTCTTATCAGTTCAGGGTAATGATTCCTGAAGCAGTATTTCCGACGAAAGCCCTCAGGAAACTCATCGTTTCCGGCAGGAACCCTGGCGGAAAATGCAAGAAATTCGAATGTGGAATCAGCTTCGGACAGAACCGACCGTTTCCGTGCTGGATTGTTCGATCTCGGTACTGCACGTTTAATCATTGCACAATGAGTCTTTGTGTATCATAAACTGAAAGAAAATATGTACATATAAAAGATCATTGGTTTTGTGGTTCAGTATAGTTTATTTTTCGCAACTTTTGATTTAGAACATGTATCGTCAAAAAGAGGTTTGAAAGATTTTTTATCACGTTTTTATATAATATACTTAATCTCAATATGATAAAAATTAATGCTCGTTTAACAAAAATGCATGATACTTAAAAAAATAATATAGATTTCTTTTTGTACGTTATTCAGCATGTTTCTTTATTTTAGTCAACCAATGTACCACATGATTTATTATCAGCTCAGGCTGATGACTCCTGAAGCAGTATTCCTGCGTATTTTCGGTAAGAAATTGACCCTGGAATCGGTTTCCGGTAAAACCAAACGGATCCGGTGACCGAATTCGTTGAATGGGAATACTGCTTTCATGAAATCTCCGGAGTACCACGGTATCGACCGTTTCCGTGGTGGATTGTTTGACCTGGGTAATAAAAACTAAATAACGTTTATTTCTTTTTCGTATGATTTCACCATGTGTTCTATTTTAGGCCGCTAACCTTCCAAATGATCTACACAGTGCTCAACAAGAAATTGCTCGGCTTCGACAAGAAACTTTCAATTAAATATTTCTCTTGAAGCTGCATATATACGAGGAGAGGAAATGAGAGCCGAATTTCGTCAAGTAGGTTAAAACTTTTTAAAAACTATTTATTTTTATTCTTTTTACTTTAAGGGTTTAATAGATCTAGAAAGACGATTTGTGAGAGAAGAAAATCAAAGAAATATAGTAGCAGTATGTATACAAATATTTAATTTTCTTTATTAAATAGTTATTTTCTTTTCATCGCTTTTAGATTCTATCACTTATAACAACTTTCTCATTGGCTTTCAATTTTCTTTTTCTTCTGGGCAGTCGAAGATAATCATCATGTTATACATAAATCTAGTTGTGCTGAAGTATGCGTCAGCTCAGGACGATGATTCCTGAAGCAGTATTCCCAGAACTTGCGGTGAAAACCCTTAGGAAACTCACCGTTTCTGGCAGGAACCTTGCCGGAAAATGCCTGGAATTTCCTCCTGACATCAGTTCCGGACGGAACCGAGCGGATTTGGTCACCGGATCCGATCACCAGAATACTGCTTCCATTTTCCTATGAATTTTCCGTGTTTTTCTACGGAATGCCCAGGAAAATCACGGAATCCGGTCGTTTTCTACCGTACGTCTTTGACATGGCAGTGATCTTTTTGCTCAATTCTACTATAATAGTAAATTGGAAAGATACATGTATATATATATATTAGTGTTGTTATTGTTATCAAAAATGTAATTGATTTAGTTTTTTGTTATTGAGAGATAGACGAAATGATATTGCTAATGTCAATATGATCATTCGATAGGCGTGTTTTTCTTTATTTGTAAAATAAAAAAATTGCTTGTATTAATATCAACAATATGTTCATTGATAAGAGAATTTAAACAGTGAAGACTTTTACTAAATGAGATAAACTTAATTCAAATGTAATAACACTTTTGCAGTTTTACTTTCATCAGCAGAACATTGATAAAGAATTTCAAATAAATTTTCTGAATGGATGATATAATTTAGGTTGGTTATGGGTTGTTCATTATATTTAATGTTATATCTACAAAGAATGAATTTTTTCGATATTTTTAAATTTAATTAAATAGTTATTAACTAATGGAATACTATAGAAATCAGTATATTAATAAAAATATGATTCATTTTTGTTCTGGTGTAGAGAATGATGCAAGTAAATACTTTGTAGATAACTTCATTAGTTAAAGTTGTTTTTTCTTTTTTTTTTATAAAGGATAAGTAGACAAAGTTTATTGTTATTACACTGATTTTTTTGTTTTGATTATGAATGATACGAATAATTAAAAGATGTGAAATTCATGTATGTCTTCTTGAACTGGATTGAATTTATAAATTTTCAAAAAGAAACATAAGTATTAGAATATTTTTAACATCAATTTCTCTATTTCCATATTATTGTTCACATTGAAAAGTCAATAGTATCCGGTATATATACCGATCATTATCAAACTTCTTTTATCTTAAGATTTAAATTAACACTTCAATTAGTTTTGTTGCTCTTTGTATTATTCCATAAGAAAATATATGATGTGTAAAAATTTAATCAGTATTATAGTAGTTGTGCTTCTTCACATGAATGATTATGAAAACATAACGTTTAACATTTAAATCGTATGTCAAGTTTTTATTCGTTCCAGATAATATGTACATAAACGGAGTAGAGAATCGATCATTTTTACATGCTTACTTAGTAATTTCGTTTAAATGTTACTTAAACTTTCTTCACGCTTATTTATCTATTTCATTGAAATATCATATCTACATAAATCAAGCAAATATTCATTTTTTTTATCGTTGTTGTCTTTCCATAGAGTACGAACAGAATGAAAATAAAGCAAATAATGACTTTTAGTATGTTTTTCGAATGAATCAGTGAGCAACACCAACTTGACCGTATGTGTATATACGTCTATAATTGTAGACTCGTTGAATGTTAATCTTATGCTTTCGGACAACGAACGAAATGATTAGAAAATGTACACATCTAGCCAACGATGAATAAGACAGAAAGAAAGAAAAGCTCAATATGTTTAATAACAGGCTCTAAATGACCGATTGTTGTTTGGCTCCGATCATTACTATAAGCGATTAAAGACAAACAAAAAAACAGAAAGAGAGTAAATGCCTAGTCGTCGTCTTTTCTAGTTTTTGCCTTGATGAATCATAATCAAAACATACGTAACGTATGGTATGCATACTTTACGGTACCATCCCTGGCGAACGTGATAGACAAGTAGAGAAGAAAACAGAATGTGAGAAAAAAAATAAGAGGAAGAGATTTTTTCTTCTTTCTCGATAAACAAACGGACGAAGAGAAAAATAATTTTCCTCTTACTCTTTCTCTATACTACGGAGTGAGTATTGTCTTGTTTTTGCCTTCATATTGAAAGACACACAATGACCTATAGTATACTATATTCTAGTTATTATATATAGGTAATTAAACACGATCGATCATACCATGTTAATAAATGCTTCTACTTTCTCTTAGAATCTTTTGTTCTTTTTCTTTTAATTTCAAAAAGTACCACTAAAAAAATCAAAGCAAATGCATTTCATTCTATTCTATTCTATTCTATTCTCTTTTGAGTTCACCGATTGTTTGACCCTAACAATCTATATTTCACACTTATTAGCAAAGAAGATACACACATATATATAAACATGTTTCTTTTGAAAAAGAAACATTAGATAGTTGTTGTTATCTCTTTTTTTCCCCTAACCGTTACACATTTCATTTCTTTAGTTATGTACAAAGAAATAATTTTAATTCTTATTTTAAAAATAACAATAATCAATTGTTATGCATTTCAATCATCAATTGATAATTTACTTTATATAAAAAATACTTCAACATTATTTGCAATATCTTCGTCACATTTATATCAATTACATTGGTCAACAACAAATCAAACTTTGTTATTATTACATCGTCGTGTACAACTTCATTCAACAATTGATAATACAGAATATGGTGTTAGTGTTTTTGTTTACGATCAAGTTAAACAATTATTAATTATATGTGCACGTTCAATTATTGGTCGTTGTATATTATATGATGCAAATGATATAAGTCGAACATATTTACTTGAATCATCCATTGAAACAAATTATCTTGGTTGTTTATCTGGTTGTTATACATTTATGTCATCAAATATAATTCGTTCAGCATTAAATGGAAATCGTCTT
This sequence comes from Adineta steineri, assembly GCA_905250115.1. Lineage (NCBI taxonomy): Eukaryota > Metazoa > Rotifera > Eurotatoria > Adinetida > Adinetidae > Adineta > Adineta steineri. Next base: position 469,379 of record CAJNOI010000060.1, on the reverse strand, counting down.
GAACATAATGGAAATATAATTAATTCTAAAATTGAATTAAGACAAGATTTACTTAATTATAATATAAAATATGAATTAGAATCAAGTGATAATACATTAATAACATCATTAACATTTTTACCTGAACGTTTAATAAATAAATATAATTATGAATATATTTATGGTTTTGATTATCAACAATATACATATTATATATTAAAATCTTCACGTATTGCACGTTTATGTCAATCATCAATAGCTATGCGTGTTACATATGATGAAATACCATTATTAAATTGTAATAATGATAAAAATTCATCGATTATAACAGGAGCTTATTATTCATTAGATAAAATGAATCATTTATATATTTTATTTGATAATATTGTTTGTATTTATACAATGAATGAAATTATACGTGCATTTAAAGAATCGAAAGCTCAATGTCAATCAGGAAATGGTTATCGTCTTTCTCATATTGTTGATAGTGTTGATTTAAGACCAACATGTGAAAAAACATTAGATCAAAATTTAACTGAAATAAATGAATGTACATGGCAAGCATATCGAACAAATACTTATATGGATGGAATTATTGGTGCTAATGGAGAAAAGATTTATGAAACTATGACAAAGAATGTTAAGATTCGATTTATTTTTGCTCAAGATGATATTGTTATTCTTAGTACAAATGAAAGACGAATTTTAAAAGTATGATATCAATTTTGTTACATTTTGAATACTACGACATTTGCTTTTCAAAATCATTGTTTTTTCTCCCTTTTAATGAAATAGATATATCCAGTAAGATTTAAGATAATGACAAAAGATTAGATAAGTTTAATTGAAATCAATTACTTTGATCGGTCTGTATCCGTCACAAATAAACTGTGAACTGTTTATACACATATTGGATTGATTCTTTTGTTTTAAATGAGAAAAATCTCTTTCTAACACCTTTTCTATGTATGTATATATCAATATAGATATCTAATCATATAATATTTAGTTTATTCGGTCTAATCAAACAACACTTTATCTCTTACATGAAGCAATCTATCAAAGCGAACCATTCAATAGTCAATATGTTATTGATTATGAACATGAATCATTGATTTTTGCTGTTGCTTCTGAAGTATTTATTTTATATAAATATTTTTCTTATGTATATATATATATAATTGATTTAATTAGCTTCATCGTTATGCATATAATTCTTGTTCAATTTATGATACATGTCGATCATGTATCGGTAGTCGACGTTATGATAGTAAATCATGTATATGGTTCGATGGTAAATGTTCATTAACATCGAATCCATTGATACTAAATCGTGGATGTCCACCATCAATTGATCAAGTTTGTTTATTCATTCATTTTATTTTCTCTTAATCAATATTTTTTCATTTTTTTCCTTATAGGTAAAACCAACAAATATAAGTGTTAATACAGAACGAATTTCATTGAAAATAACAGGTATATTTGAAAATGTTCAAGCACATTTAGCTAAGGTTACAATTAAATATCCTTTATCAAATCAAAATGAATCTGTATGTACTATTAAAACCATTAAAAATGACAGGTTATTCATTAAACAAAAAAAATTACTTCATAAAATATATCATTTTTTTTACTTTAGTTTAATATGTGATTTAATTGTTCCGAAACAAACTAGTCAAGGAATGGTTTCAATTTATGTCAAATCTGAACATTCATTAGCTATTGGTGATACGGATATATCTGGCACAGTTGAATTAACAGAAAAATTGAATATTTATGTAAGAATATGAATTTAGTTGATATTCAAAACATGATCTTGTGATTCATTTTAGATACCAAAACCAATTTTGGTACCTAATTTTGGTCCAGCTGCTGGCGGAACCAAAATTCGAATACAAAATTTAGCTTTTGACAATAGTTTAGATTTATTTTCAATAATGAAGATCTTTTTGGGAAGAAAACAATGCCATATAACTGAGTATGATTATTATATAATGATGAATAAGTATTACTAATTCATCTAGGTCATAATATAAACTCTATGTTTTCGAGATAAAGAAAATATGTGAGAATGATGATAGACCTAAGGAATCACAGGAATGTCATGAATCATATGACCCTCATAATAGACTTATCTGTTATGAAACTATATGAGTTCCTCGAGCGAGAAAAATTTCTTTTTAAACAAAAATACATCTTTTTTCTATGTTTAGAATAACGACTGATGCAATTGAATGTATCAATGAAGCTTGTACTAATAATCTTGAAAAATTAGAATTACGTATTCAAGTTCATGATTATGTATGGCAATTACAAAAAACATATTTTCATTGTCGAAGCGATCCCATGGTATTTGATTGGTCTCCAAAAAAATCAATTCTAAGGTAAAATATATGATTTTAATAACAAAACAAAAGAATATCAAATTATTTTTAGTGGTGGTATTAAATTAACTATTACTGGTGAATATTTAGATGTCGTACAAATTCCAATGATGAAGTTTGTCTATAATCTTTCAGATTTTGAATTTATTTCAGTGAGTTCAAAATAGAATAAAATCGATATATGAATTTTCTATTGTTTTTTTAGTTATGTGAATCAATTTCAAATTCACAAATGATTTGTTTATCACCTACAATTGATAAAAATCTTGGTTTAAGTCCACCTATTGATCTTGATGTCACATTTTATATGGATAATATTAAAATAATACCAGACAATAATGTTTTAACAATTGTTAATGATCCTATTTATTATCCATTTGAAAATTATATTCAAGAAATAAATTCAACACATATTATTAAGTTTCAAGTAAAAAAGAAAAGAAATTTTTTTATTAATTATATGTATATTTCGTTTATAAAGGGTTCTAATCTTGCTGCAACACATTCAATGGATCTTATTAATATACGAATCGATAATATTAACAATGCTTGTATCCCATTTAACTTCACGAATACATATCTTATGTGTAGATTATCAAAACTAGCTTTGAAAAATATTCAAGATTCTGAAGCAAATATTGATGTAAGAAATTTAATCTAGACACCAGTAAAAATTATGAATAATTTTAGATTCAAATTGGAACAAATTTAACATTTTTAATTGGTAAAATTCTATTTCAAAATAATACGTCTTCATCAACAACATTATTGACTGTTCCATATTTAACAAGACAAATTGGTTCTTGGACAATTATTATATTAACAATCTTAACATCGATAACAATTTTAACTCTACTTTTTCTCTTAGTTATATTTATTCGTCGTCGTTTTTTTCAATCATCAGAAAAATATCATAAACAAAATAAACCACCACAATATTATCAAGATGTTTGGTGTGAATTAGGAAAAAAATGGCAAATTAATTCGAAATATTTAACTGTTGCAGAAAAAATTGGTCAAGGATGTTTTGGTGATGTATATCGAGGTGAATTAAAACAGAATGATAATAAATCAATTGATGTTGCTATAAAAGTTTTACGTGATCAAAATGTTGCATCAATGCATGAATTTTTATTTGAAGCAAATCGTATGAAAGATTTTTCACATTCAAATGTTCTCTCATTAATTGGTGTTGTATGGGATCCAATACGTAAAGCTATGGTATTATTACCATATATGAAAAATGGTGATTTAAGAAGTTATATATCCAATGAAAAAAATCGACCCACTGTAAGACAATTAATAACATGGGGAATTCAAGTTGCTGATGGAATGGAATATTTATCTTCATTAAAATTTATTCATCGAGATTTAGCAACACGAAATTGTATGTTAGATGAAAATCTAATATGTCGAATATCAGATTTTGGTCTTAGTCGAGATATTATCGATCGAGATTATTATCTTGTACCAAGAACAACAACAAAAGAAAAAGATGGACAAGCTATTCAAATACCACCAAGACGTTTACCTATTCGATGGCTTAGTCCAGAATCAATTGAATCATCGAAATATACCGTTCAATCTGATGTGGTTAGTTTCATTTAATAAAAAAAAAATATTTATCTTTTTTTGTTATGTATTTAGTGGTCTTATGGTATTCTTCTCTGGGAATTATTAAGTCGTGGTAAAACACCCTATCCAGGTATTGATAATGCTGATATATTTACTTATATTAAAAATGGTTATCGTCTTCCTCAACCTACATATTGTCCACCATTACTCTATAAATCAGCAATGCTTGTTTGTTGGAATGCTGATTCAAATCAACGTCCATCATTTACACAACTTGCTCAAGATATTCGTCAAATACTTCTACAATTGGAAATTGAACAACAAAAACAATACATACGTCCTCAACAATCATCATCAGCTGATGATGATACAATTATTGTTGAAAGATATCCAGGTGATCGAAAAATAAAACGATTATCAACAACATCAATGTCATCATCTGGTAGTATTGGTGGACAATATATAACTACACCTCATCGTCAATCAGAAAATGTACAATTATTATTTGATCGTGGTGGAGATGAAGAAGATGCATATGCTGTAGCAGTTAATTCAAGTCCTGATATTTTTAGTACAACAAGATTATTACCTAAATATACAGAAACAAGCATTACTGAAGATGTTTAACTTCATATATGTATATATTTTTCTGTGTATTTGTGATATTAATTAGTGTATACTTGATTTCTTTTTGTGTTTTATTGTAAAAATAAGAATTAAAATGCGGCTATATAAACTTTTTTAAGTAAAACAAACAAAATAATTCATCCATTAACGAGTAAAAATCTTTGAAAATAAAAGATAAATGTATCAATAGTCTTCTATTTGTTCGACGTAGAGATGAACGATTGTATTACAAAATTAAATCAACACATTATATAATCATCTCTCCCATTCTTTGTCTGTAATTGTCACAAAAAAGAAAAGAATAACCGATTGTTCAATAAGATTATTATATAAGGTCGATAAACTTATATTTAAAAGTCTTTTTTGTTTATCATTCTTTTATTCTTTTGCAATACTAATAAATATTTTACTTTCATTTTTCCTAAGCAAAAAAAAATTAATTATACATACATTTTTGATCTATTCTATATTATTTAAAATATTTCAAAAAAAAAAAAGAAAATAAATCATGGTAAAATAATTGTTCATTTAACATTCAATTTTTCGTTGTGATTCTAATAATTTCTCTCTTTCTTCAATCATTGTTACTGCCTATATATATATAATACGTATATAACTTCAAGTTTTATAATTCAAACAACTTACCCAACTATAAAAAGCTGCTAAACCAATAGAAATTTCGCTAACACGTATTAAATCATAATTTCGTAATATATCTTTTGCTTCATGAGCTTTATCAACAAGAATATTAAGTGGACTAAGTTCATAACATCGACGACGTACACTATCTTTTCCTAAACGACCTAATAAGTTTTGAATTTGTGTCCAATCCTTCAAATATAAAAATTAATAACAAGTTTCTTTTTCTTTTGGTAAGAAAAATTTACTTGAATCTCTTTATCTGTATGACCAAGAAGTAAAAATGTCGCACGCATAACAGTATAAACTTCATCCGGAGGTTTAGTATAACTATGTAATTCAGCTATTGTTGATTGATTAAGACGAAGTACTCGAATTCTATATTATTTTAATTAAAAAGTTCTTTTTTCGTAACTTTTTTTTATCTTACTTCATATGTTCAATTTTCATTAAACGATTCAATAATTCCAGAGCACGTTCACATTCATATTTTAATCGATGTAGATAATTATGATCTTTTACTTGTTGAATAGCTTCTTCAAGTGCTGGAATAGTTCGTTCTTCAATAGCTGCTAATAAATCTATATATACATAAAGATCATTCGATTTTGAATCTATGAGAATATTTGGAAAATAATATTACCTCGACGAACTTTATCGAAATCAACAATAAATGGTGATTCTTGTGGAAATAAGAATATATCTTGAGAAAGTGATGGAGTAAGAATTTTTTCTGATGGTGGTTGTGGAGTCATTATTGGAGTCGGTGGAGTTGGTATTCGAGGAAATGATTTTATTTCGTTTCCATCAGCAATTGTTGTTGCTTTTTCATCAGCACAAACTGGTATAGGTGATTCAGATTTTGTTTCATGTACTTCATAAGATTTATATGGATTTAGATTATTTGGATAGGGTCCAATTCTATCTTTAATAACATCTTCGACTAATAGAAATACAAATATATTTTCTTAGATAAAATTTAAATGAAAACTTACGTAAAAAATAGATTAATATCATAAGAGCAAAAAGAGAAATAAGAATAAGAAAAATAGCTAAAATGGAACCAAGAGTACCTTTAAGAAAATAAGAATGAATAAGAAAATAAATGTAATCTATTATATTTTTACTTCGTATTTGTGTTATACAACATATAAAAATAGCAATTAAAAACGCTAATTCTATAATTATAATAATCATTACTGATATAAGATGAAATTTACGAAGTATTTTTTCTAAAAAGAAACAAACGATTGAAATTCTTTAAATATTTTATTCGATTAGAATTATTTACCTTTTCGACTAACATAAATAAAAGCAGCTATTGCTGTTGTAACTATAAGAAAAGCTACTGAAGCTAAAAAAATAGTCAACATCGATAAACGTCGATTATAATTAGCAACTGTTGTTGCTTTTGTAACCATATCGTCAATCATTAGTTTGAATAAAGAATTGTAATACTTCCGAAACAAAAGACAATTTATTTGATATGCAATTGTTCAATGGTAGAGATAGTCGTTTTTGTTGACTTGTTGATAGGCAGTAAGTTAACCAACGGATAAGATTTTTCTTCTTCAATGATTACGTCGACATATTTAAAAGAAAAAAAGAATAATCACAAGTTTTTTTTCCTTCTTAAAATTGGAAGGATGAAATATGAAGAATAAAGAGAGAACGGCATCGTAGACTATTTGCAATTAGAATGTGAGAGAGACCTATCGGCAGTGCACATCAATCGATGGGTATATACGTTTAAAAAAACGAAGAAGAAGAAGAAGAATGATGATGGAATATGTCGGTTGTCTTAGTAACTTTATATATATATATGTATGTGTATGTTTAGACATATTTAGAACAACACTTGCACATTCAATAACATGTAATTATAGTTAAGTTATAAACATAAAATGCTTACATGTTATACTTCAAATCAATAATATATGATTATGTCATTTTTATTCGATATTAAAAAAAAATGGGAAAAAAATTTTTTTTTTATAATTTAATATGAAGAAATATTCAAATTTTAGAATTTATATTAGTTGATTACACATAATTTGATTTATATTAAAGTAATTTTTTTCTTCTTTGAAGAATATATATTGATCAATCAAACCATAGAATTGATCGATTGTTGTTTCATATTCTATTCTAATTGAATAAAATAATGTTCATATGCAACTTCTCAAATTAATGCTATTTATATCAAGTATAACCACTTGACTGTCAATGATTTATTGCCAATAAGATTGAATATATCTGAAAGAACGAAAGAAGAAAAAAAAATTTATTTCAAATTCGTAACCATTTAATTTTTACAAATAAAATCTTATTATATCACGGGAAAAAAAAGAAAAAGTGACATTTATTTTTCTAATAAATACTTTACAAAATTTAAATCCTATTATATCCTTGCTTTTGATATAAGAAGGTCATAAAAAAAGCTTAGGTCTATTAATTTCGTTGACATATGAGGAACTCTTTTAACAAATTCTTTACATTTAATACTATTCGTTCTCTTTCCTCCATTAATAACGCTATCTGAATCATAAAAGAAATAATAAAGGTTGTTCAGTTAATTCTCTTTTATTATTCTTTTTTATCTTACCTATGACATCCTCCTAGAATAATTTGCCGCTAGGGCTAACACTGTAATTCTTGAGTATACTTATTACTCATACATCTATTAGTTTTATACAATATTATTCTTCCAATGCAACGTGTATGTTTTTGTAAAACAGTATCTCTATTTAATCACATATTACAACCGAGTCAAGCATTAGCTATATTTTATCAATCATTAATATTTTCATTAAAAAATTTAGAACTTATTAAATGGATTAGTTTTAATATTGATATTCCAATTGGTTTACAATTATTAATGATTGATATTAATGGTAATGTTACTATTGATAATGATTTACTTTATAAACATCTATCGAATATAAAACGTAAGAAATTTTTGTTTTTTTAGCTATTTTATAGTCTTTTATTTTGCAGGTGATGTCGAACAACGAACGGATACATCAGTGGTAAATAAATATTTTCTTCCTTATTCAATTTTCTTTGAGACAAATTTAATTATGTAGATATTAAAATGGATTAGTCGTATAGTTCTTCGTTTAACAACTGATCATTCATTATCTTCCAAATTCGAACGTTCATATGAATTTGAAAATTTCTATAATTTTCTCAAACAATTTCATAGTATGTATATTTATTTATTAATATTTAGTTTTTGAAGAATTTTTTCTAGCTAACTCTACTGATGATCACTCAACTTTATTAAATAATGATAAAAGAATTATTAATGATGATCTAGATGAAGAAGATATTAGTCGACGTGCTATCCATTGTGCATTAATAGTATTTACTTTCAATAAAAACAAAAAAAAGCAATTTCATGGTTTTCTCTTTTTAGAACTGTATCGATTATGCAATGACAAATTCATCGAATACTCTACATTCAAAACCGAATAATATAGAAATGCAAGATTTTGAAAGCAATTCTATTGCATTGTACAATCAACAAATACTTCAAATACTTTGTAGTGATACTTTAGAATTAGAAATTGAACTTGCCCGTGATTCTGTACGAATAATAATAATAATATATGTAATAATAAACTTAAGAATTTCGTTTTTAGCATCAATCATCATTTGAAATCTTACCTCAATCATCAATACATGATCATACACTAACGAGTTACTATTCAACTTGGGTACGACTGATTAAAAAAAACAAGATTTTGTATTATTATAAATTTTTCTTTTAGGCAGCATTATGGAGAGATGTAACAGTTGAATATTTACAATTTAATAGTAATAAATGTTTAAAAAAAGTCATGATAGATACTTTTAAACATGATAATCATTCATGGTCTATAAGAGAAAACGATCGAATACTTAATGAAATAACGGAACAACAACGAAATTTAAAAAAACCAATTGTAAAAAAATTAATCTTATTTTTCATCAGTTATTTCCTTTTTGTTTATTTAGATAAAGTCATATAAAATTAATGAGAATAATTTTTGTTTACATGATCGTTTAATGTTTGAAATAAAACAAAGTAAACAATTAAAACCAAGTAAAAAATCTTTAACGATTGATTCGAATCGAAAACGAATACATCCTATTCAAGTATTGATATGCATATATATTTTTCTTAAATATTTTATTGTTATTTTTTTTATTTAGAAATTAATAGAAAGTGATTCAAGTTCAGATGATGATGCACATCGAGATGAATATGGACGGAAACGAGTTATTGTCGTCGATTGTCTACTTGAATCATCACCTGAAGATAATACGACAAGTAATTAATTAAATTTTTTTTAATTAATTCATTTAACTTTTATTCATAGATAAATTAACTGTAAAAAAACTTCTAAGTGAACATAATTTATCGATCAATACTTTAACAAATAAAAAAACATCAAGTGAGAAAATAAATCATTCAACCATAGAAAATCTTGAAATTGAATATATATCTATGGAACAGCTTATCCGGGTTTGTTCATTTCTTTTTCTGTTTTTCTTTTGTAGCTTTCATCGTTGTATGTAGTGTGTTCATCGGATATATTATTACCTAGTAGGTTTTATCTAGCTAATTACTTTGCTCATACACTTTTTTTTTAGTTGCATGTATGCGCGTATCTCCATACATCCGTTATAAAAATAGGAGAGAGAGAGAGGAAAAAAGGAAAAAAAGAGAGCGTCTATAATGAATGCTTCTTAGAATTTGTTTCCGAATTATTACCGACTGTCAAGGAGAAAAAAGATCCGGCCTACGCATCACAATGATCCAACACCCGAGAAAAAAAGAAAGAAACGAAGAAAGCAAACATAAGGAATAGAAGAGATGTCAGCGTACTAGATCATTCGTCTATACAGAAAAGGAAACACAAGCGAGCAGTCTAGTATTTTATGTGCTAACACTCGACATAACACAGAACGTTCGTAATAAATTGATTTTTCTTTTGCATTCGAGCATGCAGCTACAAGAGCATATTTTACAGGTATTATCAAATGCATGTTTTTTAATATATATAAATATTAATTATTTTTTATAAAAATATTTCTGTTCTTCTTCTTCTAGCTTATGAAAGATAGTTCAGATACATTATCATTAACTTATGATGAATTTTGTCATATAAGAAATGTTATAACACGATCAGAATTGGAAACTTTATTATTTGATGAAAAACTTTATATTGAAGTTGCTCAGGGCAAAGTAATAAAAAAAGAACCAAAAATAAACACATCTCATGTTTCGTATTTATTATTTTTAGTTATGTTTTACATGTCGAAAAGTTTATTTTAATATATTAACATTTACATTTGGTATACAATGTAGTGTATGTAAACAAAAAATTTGTCGAAATTGTGTTAAACAAGTATGAAATCATCTAATCTATTTCTTTTCTTTTCTTTTTCTAAATAAAATCATTTTAATTAGATTACTTTACCAAAAGAAAGATTAAATGATTTACCAATTCAAGCTATAACTCCATTAACATTATCGAAATCTTTATCGAAGTCAGACAGATTGCATTCACTTGATACACAGTAAGTATTTGGAAAAATATTTATCGATTGATTGTATCGATAAATAGGAGTATTATGTATATAAAGAAATAGTTTGTTTGTAGATTATTAAAAATTATAGGATTTTTCTCGGAGAAAAAAATGTATTGTTTTCCTCGAGTATAGAAGATTTTATTTATTTATGAAGCGAATAGATACAATGATTTTAATATTCTATATTTACTAGACATATTTATGAGTTTTTGTATTTTGTTTTTTTGATTAAACTTTGCATATATCCATATTAGTTGTTAGTTCAATATTCAAAAGAGTCTGTAAAATAGGAAGTAATGTTTTATACATAAATTATAAAAAGAACGGAAAAAACAGAGCTATTCACGATAAAAACAAAATTTTCTACTTGTTATTTCTATAGCCATATGACTATTGGGTTACATGAGTAAAACGATAGATAATAAGATAATTATCTTACCTATCTTTCCGGAAATATAATCTTCAATTAAAATATAAACGCAAAATATCTAAATTGTTCCGGATCCGGACAAATAAATTATGAGATTTTTTCTTTTGACATTCTTTTCTATTTTAATTGATCATATGAATATCTTTTTTTTTTATCTTAGGTCACCTCAGACACCGACTATGAATGATATAATAAGTGATTTAAAGTATGATGATACTGGTTCACGTCGTTGTTCTACACCAGGTGGAATGAGTAGTAATCAAATCGGTTCTAGTCCATGGCGTACAGAACCTATTGATATTTGTACAGACTGTTTTTTTCTTTTACAACAAATACGAAAGAAATCTCGTCAACATCATGTATCACCTGCAGTTACATCAAATTTAGTTTCATCAACATCATCATCATCGTCATTTAATCGTATGCAACATTCAACATCTAATTATAATCTATCATCATCATCATCTGCATCCTCAATAGCTGCTTTATTAGCAGCACAACACCAGCAACGTTCATTAATGGTTAAAACAATTTCAGTTCATTCAAATTTAAAACAAGCAAAATCATCACAAGAATTATCAGCAAATAATGATTCATTACAAACACTAACTACAACGAATGATAAGATTGAAAAAGTTAGTTTATCACGACGTAATCTTTTTCTTCAACTTCAACCAGCATATGATGTCAAATTGAATAATAATAATATAAAAACAGGATAATTGATATATATCTATTTTTTCCTTTATTTTGTCATATTTTTTTTCTTCTTCCTCTTCTCGTTAATCTATCTGATTTGTTGTTTGTATGTGATCAAAGTATTTATATTTTTCTTTGGCATTTAAATGACTTCCTGAATACCTAATATATTATCTAGTCTTTGTAATATTTAGAAATATTTTATTATTTATATGCAATTAAATAATTTTGTCTTTTATGTATGAAATATATTTTTTTTTCAATATGTAAATAAATATTCATGTGAATATAAAATTTAATATAAAGAAGCAACATTAATATTTTACGTCTAAGTTAATTTTAATTTTTTCATAGATTATTATTATTTTTTTCTTCAATTCAATTGATTATTGATCAATTGAAAAATCAAAATTGACATCTAAATAAAGGTACGTATTATATTATAAAACAAGTCATTGTTAATAATTAACAATGATATGAATTCTATTGAGATTGAAAGAAAAATTTCTCTTTATTTAATATTAGATTTATTTACATTCAATTGATGAATATTTTTTTTTCATTTCTATTTCAATTAATTTAAAATTTATCAAATATATATTGATTGATATCTTTGTGTAGTACTAATAATAAACTATTTGAATAATACTTGGCAATCTTCTTATATAAAATCTAATTCTTTTCTATTCATTGCTATTCTTCTTATACTTGAGAAATTTTTCAATTAAATCTTATATTTTTTTTTCATTAGAATTTTCAAAATGGTTTCATTGTCTGTTTATCGATATAGTGTAATAATTCTATGTCTAGTTGGTATTAGTCTTTCATTATATGCATTCTATGTTGAAACACGAAGTACAAATGATCATTCTTATCGAGCTGCTTGTGATATTGGTGAACGTATGAGTTGTTCACGTGTATTAACATCTCGATGGGGTCGAGGTTTTGGTTTATTTAATGCTGATTCACCATTGAATTTACCTGATTCATTGTTTGGATTTATTTATTATTGTTTATCTTTAATTCTTAATCGATCATATACATCAAAAACAGTTGCTCGTCTACGTGTTTTTCTTTCAATAATAACCAATCTTGGTACTGTCTATCTTGGTTATATACTTTATTTTGTTTTACATGATATATGTGTTGTTTGTTGTGGAATGTATACTGTTAATTTTTTATTATTTATTTGCAATTTAAAATTATTAACAATGGCAAGCACAAATAAACGTAAGCAGAAGAAACAGTAGATATGTATACACGCTCAGACTCAACAAAAAAAAAAAGAAGAAAGAAACAGAAGAAAAAATATCTAACAATTTGTTTTTGCTCTCGTTCGTGTTCGTACTTCTTCCTAAGAAAAAAATCATCATCGTTTTGTGTTCTTATTTTCTTTTTTTTTTTTCTTTTTTTTTCTTCTTTCGTTCTCGTTAACTGTTTTCCATCCTGCCTATTCTCATTGCATCTACCAACACAGTCAACCCAGCTGCTAATCATGTCTCTTTCTCTTTCTCTTATTTTTCTACATTTTTATTCTTATAAAACGAATACAAAACAAAGAAGTTATGCATATTCTATTCATTTTAGATTATCATTTTAGATATATCCAAAGAAAAACTTATCATATCATCGTCAACAACAACAACAACAAACGAAGAAAATAACAACATTCCCTTGTGAGCTAGAGCACGAACACGTATACACATACACCTTATCTATATATTTAGCAATGCGATGCTATAGTGTTGTGAGTACTGATGGCAACAGCTGTGTAAAAATGATAGAGCTAGAAAAAAATGAAAGAAATAACTTTTGGTTTATTAGTCGTATCAATTGACGATCGTTATGTGTAGCACTTTTTTCTTTTCTTTTCTTTTTTCGTTGGATTTTTTCTAAATCGAATTTGATGCATGATTGATTACTAGTCTATTACCAGTGAACTAATCAGAGACAGAATCAAAAAAGAAACATGCCAGATGAAACAATATAATTTCACTTTGAGAAAATGTAACTACGGCTGTTGTTCTTAGTCTTTCGAAAGAAAAGACGCGTCACTCTAGACTAAAGAATAGAATGCTGTCTATTCGCTTTTGCAGTTACTCGTTTGCTTTTAGGCTGTCGACACACACACACACACACACACATAGCCTCATACACATAAGGAAGGAAGAAGAGGCTTGTTGTTCTTATTCTCGCTTTCCTTCTCCTTCTTTTCTGTCCCGGTTTTTATTCTCTTTCTTTTTTGCTCGTTTCTTCTTGTAGATTTTTTTGCTACTCTCTTCTGACGACTACGTTGGTATTAGTGACGGCCTGTAGTGCAATTGACGACAACGACGAGACACGGTCCCTCACCTCTTCCTAAATGTTCTTGTGGTTGCACTAGTGGGTGATCCATTTCCAATTTCGTTGAAGTGCTCTCATCTTATACGGTAAGTAGAATATCGATATTAAAGAATTTTCATCATTGACCTACCACATGCGCATATAATAGATGGAAAAAAATTTCTGTATATTTTTTTTCTTCTTCTTTTGTTATTCCATAGTCTCTAATCGAATTAATCGACTCCAATGTTATATGACTAGTCTACGACAAAGAAAGAGAAAAAACAGATGTTGTCAGAAAAACGTTCTAACTAAACGAAGGGTTCTTCAAATTAGTTATATTGTATTCTAATCGTATTGTCATTTAAAAAAATTTGTCACAAAAAGAAAAAAATGTCTACTTGAAATGACATGCTTTTTTTCTTAGTTAATGAAAACCTTCGTTCACTTTAATCATTCTTTTGTTTTCTTTTCCTATTCCGTGCATGTGTATGCTTTTTATTAGAAAAGTGTGATGTCATATAGAAAAGGCAGCAGCTGTTTTATAGAATGAGTATCATCAAGAGAAAAGAAGATAGCTTTTCTAGCTCTCTTAACGCATTGAATCCAATGAAGAAATAAGAGGCATCTTTGGGTTCGTCTATATTAGGGGGCATTGATTGTCAACACATCGTCATTTAAAAAGAAATACAATAGTAAGAAAAGCTGGATTCTCAATTAACCATAAGATAGGCTGTCAGTTAGATTTGATAGAGAAAATAAGAACCCTAGAAAATAATTTCTTTTTTATATATATTACACTAAATAATAAGAAAAGAAAACTCATCAAATCAACATCCATCTAATTACTTTTCATCAAGTAAATAGCCTAGTTTAGACTTAAAGAGAAAGAAAACAAAGTGATAAATGTATCTAACACTATCAAAATCAAAGGAGAAACATTATATATGCATATATACCGATATATATATTGCACCTTTAGCTATCAAACCAGACTCTTTTATAATTGCACGCTACACACCCCATTTTATTTCGCTCACACATAAATACATTGCATTGCACGACCGGAAGTCGACGACTGTTCGTTCGTTATGTCGACCGATCAGCCTGTTCGTCTCTCCTTCTCTTTTTATTCATCCTCCCTCTCCTCCACCCTTTCCCTCTTCATCAAACCCGCTGTTCTCGTTTTTCTTGTATATTGCTAATCTCGCATGCAATAGCGGCGGCAATGGTCGACGCTGACTGGCTGGGCTGATGGTGATGAGTACATCGTGTGACGACGAACAAGAGAGTAGTCTCCTTCTCTCCTTTCGGTCGGTTTATTTCTTCTTATTCTGCATCTTCTTTTCATCGGTCTATTCGCGTTTTGTGTGCGCTTGATTTAGCTTGAGAACATAGAGAATAGAGACAAAGACAGAGAGAGAGAGAGAGAGAGGGAGAAGGAGAGAGAGGCAGACAGAGAGAGAGAGAGAGCGATGTGCCTTTGTCTATTATAGATTAAAAAGGGGGAAACTAACAACGACCTCCGCACGCACAAGCATATATATATATACATATACATATATATATATACACACTCACTAAGACATATCGAGTTGTGTACAAGTAGTAGTTTTTAATCAATCGAAAACGAGTGTAGACAAATTCATATATTCTTATCAAAAAAGCAAAATGTCCACTGTTGTTGCTCATCAGGTAATTCTCAATGAATATATATATATATATATATATTTAATAAAAACAAAAAGAATCTTGTCAATTTATTTACATTTATTTTTGTGTTCTGAATTTAGAATAGATGTATGTTTTGATAAGAAACTCTTTAACTAAATCATAATGTCATGTTAATAGAGACGTTTGTTTTTGTTTTTGATATCATTGAAATTCAACTTAATCTGATTAATTTTCTCATTATTTATTAACATCGTAAAAATATTATTTTTATATCGACATCGAATGACATCATTTAATAATATGTCGCTATCGATGTTGTCCTGTTCTGTTTTCATTCGATCTATATATAATACATACATATACACATATATATATACATGTATAGAAGTCGTGGTCATTTTTCTTTCTTTTTTTTCTAACCGTTCGTTATTTGTCGTCCTTCATAACCACTTCTTGTCGTTGGAGTGTAATGTTTATGTTTATTTGTCACTTCTATTCACATATATGTACTAAATGACATCATCTTCATCGTCTAATAATCGATATCATCGTCAGTTAGATACAAGTCTTGAGCGACAAGCTCGTTTAGCTGCTGCCAATGCTGTTGCTACCTGTTTTTCTTCTCCTATACGTCGACAACGTTCGGCATCATTAAATACTACTTTTGACCAGACTCGTTGGATACTTGTCATGCCGACGCTCGAGGTGATGTATCTTTCTTTCTTCTACTCTTATTGTGTGTATATAGACATATATAAATGAATACAGTTAACTCCGCCTACTAACCGTTTTTGTTCACATTGATGAACACAGCACGAATGACGAGATAATTAAATAGTATAGGACGTGTTTTATTTTGCTCTTGTTAATTCACAGTTGGATTATTGCAAGTTTGAACTAATTTAATACATCCCGTCGACAAGACTGTCTAATGAATAATTCAATGATGACGATCTATTGACGACCCTATATAGTCCTATTAATATCTCAATACGATGACATTGAACAATTCAATGATTGGTTAGATTTATTTAAAAGAAGAATTGATTTTCTTTTTTTTATAAACTAATTATTTATTTTTTTCATCTATATTGTTTATATATTTAATCGTTTTCCAATGACCTGATGTGCCCTCCAGTTGATCTTTTATAGGATATGAAACTAAAGATATAGAACCGGGAAAAAAGAAGAAGAAGAAATAGAAGCGATGTGATGAGTAGTATGTTCGTAGATAACAGTCAGTTGCTTGTGAGATGAACCGACTGATCATTAATCAAACTATATATATATATATATATGTTTGTGTATGTATATGGTCGAGTTTTTTTTCTCCTTCTCTTTCTCTCTATGGTATTTATTATCTCTTTCTCTCGACCTCTTCTACTGTTCATCTAAACATTTCATTTGAATTGTTTAAGGCCGAAGCGCGAGAGAGACAACACTGTGTATAATTGCGGTCAAGAAAAAAATATTTTTATTATTAATAGATTTAGTATATAAAAAAAAAAGAAAGATATGGTAATGATGACTGCTACAGCTGCTTCAACTTTAGGGGTGAGTCATTGCTAGTGTGATATGTGTTTTTTTTTCATATGTAATGACTTTTTATATGATGTATATATACATACATACATATATATAAAGAAAAGAAGAAGAAGAAAAAATAATGACGTGTAATGTGAAGAGAGAGAAAAAAAATCGAAGGAATGATGATTACTCTTCGTTTTGTTGTCGAAAAGCGTTTTTTTGGCCCTGACGTATATATATAGATTTTTGTATTGCAAACAAAAAGTGAAAGGAAAAAAGAGACATGGTCAAATATGAAGAGGAGGTAAGAACATGTGCAATAGGAATACATGTATATTTGTCGTAATATATACTGGGGAGTATACTTTTTATGGCGACAGGTGGATGATTCGTGACATTTTTTTTTATAATATACCAAAGTTTGATCGAATATAATTGTATTTTGTTCTGTTCTGTATATTTAGCAACCGGCGTCTTATAACACATCACAAACGCCTTCTTTACATCATTTAATCATTGATCCTCATTCAACCGGTCACGTCCAACAACAACAGCAACAGCAGCAGCAGCAACAACAAACTCAACAGCAACATTCAACAACAATAGCAAATATGGCATTAACAGCTGAACGTGAAGCTTATTTACGACTGGCAGCACATTCAATGGAACGTTCTGATCAACTTGCACCACATTTTAATATTCGTTCACCGAAAGCCTATGGTGGTTATGCTGTAAGTAATATAATAAAGATTGTTAACAAATTAAATAGTCTAATTAGAAAAATTATGAAAATGTTCGTTGTAATATAGATTGTTCCTTTCGGATTGCTTTTTTCTATTGTCGATTGCTCCATGTCTTCCAATGTTATTGTTCTGTTCGATGATGATGATGATGATGAGAATAAAAGAATGGTTCTATCATCATCACTATTTTTTTCTCATATATATATATATAAAGATATATGATGTCTGTCTACAATCGATTCTTCGATTCCGGAAGTGTCTTTCATTAATAACAGAAAATGAGTCTTTTTCTTTCTTGAAATTTTGTTTTCTTTGTTATTAATGGGTCAATCCATTGTAACCTTGAAAAATAACAATTCAATCGAGCAATTGCTCTGCAATTGTCTCATTACGGGAATTGAATGCTAAAAAGAAGAATTCACAGCGAGTGGTATGCCTGTATGTATATGTATTTATACATCTTTATCTAATGAGAATAGATGTAGCAGGTTTAGATAAACGTTGCACTTATAAAAAGACATTGTAACTATAATGATATGCTTGTATGTATTGTCTATAGAAAAAGAAAAAAAAAGAAGATCATATTTCAGATCCGTTCTATCGATAAGATGAATCGTTCATCGATTCATCATACATATATGTGCGTGCTGAAATCCTATTATATCGTAGCAACAGCAGCAGCAATAACCGATTAACCTGATATGTTGCTCATGACATACAAAGTGGCACCATTATTATTATTTTTTTGTATATATATATGTTTGTCAGAAGAAAGTTGTTGTTGACTCTTTCTCTTCTATCATATACCCATAGGAAATTGTATACATTAAATATTTAACGCCAATCAAGAACGATATGATAGAAGTAGAGAAGCTTTGAAGTTGTTCAGTGAATGGCTTCTAGCTAGAATTGATTAGACTTTTTTTCTCTCTTTTGTTTATAGCTGAGTAAGTTTCTATTCCCAATCAGACAGACAGATAGAGAGATAGAACAAGTAACAAGGGAAACAGAATATAGAAGAAGTAGAAAAAAAAAGAGGATGTAGTGTTAATATATACGATTTAGTTAGTCGTTCTCAAATGAAGAAAGAGGGTAAGAAATATAAATCATGCTGACTACTATAAATAATTATGATTAATTCAAAGGCCACCTCCTATTTCTTATTATTGTTCAACATTTCTCAATAGAGAAAATTTGATTCATATGTAAATATGAAGATTGATGGCGGGGGAATCGAGATTTATAAAAGCAGTTATATTTTACAGCCTACAAGAAAAAGAAGAATCTTAATCATATATATATATATATATATGAGTATATATTTCGTTAAGAAAAAAAAACTAGTCTTTGTTTTCTGTTTACAAACTGTTACGACAAGGTTCATGTCTGAGGTCGAGTTCAGGTTCATGGTTTGTCTTCTTTTTTTTCTTCTTGTCGATGAAAGATATATGTTGAGTGATAGATCGAATGATTTACATCGTTGACGAACGAATAGAAATGAGAAGAAAACAAGCTTGTTCTTTTTTTTTTTTTGCTTTAAACTATCAGTCAAGATAATATGTTATGAGGGGATGTGTCACGCATTTCTCTTTCTCTTGTATATATGTATTTGTCTGTGTAATAGAATCTATATTGTATATGCACATTTTTCTTCATGTGCAGTTGGCGGTTGTCGCCCATTGGGAAGGCAGATATTTTGGCCTCGCGTTATTTCTACAATATTCGCATTAGTATTCATTCATTCTTTTTCTTTCTCTATGTGTTCGCATCGTGCTACTCGTGCAAAGGAGCTTATTATATTGATGAGTTTTTACTATGATTACATTTGGCTGCTATGTTCTTTATGTCTCTCTTCTCCTCCTCTTAATACTCTTGCCCTATTGCTAGAAAAGAGAAGCCAGGACGACAAACGAACGAATATTGAAAGCTACTCAACTTGCTCTTGTCGTCTCCTACTCTATAATCAGCAAAAACTCCGCACCGGTAATGTTTTCTCCTCTGATATATATGGTCTATAGAGACATGTCTATATGTGCGCATTTCTCATTCCTTTTTTTTTTTATTTTGTATTTCTCGTCTTGTTCATCATAGTCTCTTTCCTCTTGTTTGATCAAAAGTATTAGTTTGCTATAGACCATACATATAAATATACACGATTGTTGTTACCGGTATTATTATTATTATTATTATTATCATTGTTCTCTTCGTTTGCGACATGGAAGGCGATGTTGTTTTGCTTGGATTAATGGACTGGAATGCCGCATCGTCGGCGACACAGCTCATACCATTACCCACAACAACTGAAGTGTGCTATGAATTGTTGACAGGCGGGGTTTGTATACATAATAAATAATATCAGTTGTATGACAGACAGAAAAAAGAAAATAATATAGTGTATATTGTTAGTTAGATGAACAGTTTAATGATGAAATTGTCTATACAGATAAATATATATTATTGTTTTTTTTTATTTCAGCCTCCACAATCTCATCCTGGTGTATATGATCAAACAAGACCAGCATATATGAATGGACATCATACAATAGTTAATAATGGTTTGTCACCATCATCATCATCATCTCATCAAATCCAACAACATCTCAGTGATACAAATTTGTATATAAAAAATTTACCACCTGATTATTCTGATCAAGATCTTGCTAAACTTGTGGAAGGGTAAACAATATAATAATTATAATAACCAAATATATATACGTATTTATACTCATAAATAGTTGTGGTAAAGTCAAATCAATGAAAGCAATAATTGATAAACAAACAAATAAATGTAAAGGTTTTGGTTTTATTGATTTTGAATCTAATGAAGATGCACAATTGGCGATAGCTCAATTACAAAAAAAAGGCTATACAGCTCAATTAGCTAAAGTATATTTATATTTAATTTAATAAAAATGTAATAAAAATAAATAAATAAACAAATAATTTAGTCTTCACAACAACAAGAACAAGATACAACAAATTTATATTTTGCCAATTTGGATCCTCAAATGACAGAACAAGATTTACGACAAGCACTTAGTAATTTTGGTACTGTTGTTAGTGTACGTATTTTACGTGATCAACAAAAACAATCGCGTGGTGTTGGCTTTGCACGTATGAATGACAAAGAACAATGTCAAGCAATTATTAATCGATTCCATAATCAGAGTTTTCCAGGTTTCATATTATATTACAGCAAAATTTTAATTACTATTATTATTTTCTTCTATAGATTTTTCTGATAAAAACGTACATGTAAAATTTGCTGATGCCAGTAATAAAAATAAGAAAATGTATAAAACAGGTTATGAAGTAAGTTAAAAATATTATTTTATGAGAAAATTATAAGAAAAATTAATTTTATTTTTATTTAAAAGGATATGAAAAGTGGTCATCCATTATATCCAATGGATCAAACAGTTTCTTATCAATCACCGGCTGTTGTATTTCCTCAATGGTCACCTATGTCAGCAGCGCAAATTCTTCCTCAACAAGCTCCAAATCAACAACAACAACAACCACCAACAATTGTCTCCGGTCCACCACAACATGCACATCATCCAGCTCATCATCAAATGTACGCGCAAGCACAACTTCGACAGCCATTAGGCGTATTTAATCCAGCTATTCCGTCCTATATGCACTTACAACATGGACCAGGACATGAAAATGGTGCAACATTTGTATTACCGATGCAACAATTACAACAATTACAAATAGCTAATGGTCATCCAGGAGCATTTTGCTTAGTTAATCCACATCAACATCAACATCAACATCAGCATCAGCATCAGCATCAACATCCTCATGGAGCAACACTTTATATGTCAGCACCACAACCAACAGCTGCTGCTCTACCTCAACCACAACAGCAATCGGCACCACCAACACAAAATGATCCATCACAAGTATGTTAAATTAATAGAATATTCTTTTTTTTAATCTATCATCTCATTATTATTCCCTCCTAGGATCTGTCATAGAATACCTACTGATGAAACAGCCAATCATTTGTTTGTTTGTTTTTTTTTTCTTTCTTTTGCCTTTCCCATTTTTTCCTTCTTGTTTCATGCGATCTTTTGGCTTGAACGGGAGAATTTGTGTGGATTTTTTGTTCATTGTTCAACCACCAAGTTTCTCTCTTGTGTGCCGTTTCTTTTTTTTTGTCTGTCTTTATCTCTCTCTCTCTCTTTTTTCTTCACTTCGTCTCGAGTGCCATTTTGATGATGTTAATGCTGATGAGTGTGTGTGTGTGTGTGTGTATGACTGTTGCTCTTTCTCTGTTCTTGTCCTTGGTTGCCGTTATTGTTGTTGTCACCGTTTGGTCGGTCTTCATTTCCTCTTCTTTCTCATCATTTTTTTCTCGTTTGTTGGCCGTGCTAGGCAGCCAGCCGTCTCTTTGTTCTTCTTTTTTGTGTCTCTTTGTACGTATGCGAGTGTGAAAACGAACAATATCTATGTGGTGAGATAAGAAAAAAAAAAACATGTGGCTCTATTTTTTTTTTGCTCGTTGGCTTCTTGTTTTTTTCCATACACACACACGCATACAAACAATTCATGTTCATTTTTTCATTGTTGATGTAGTAGTTTTCTTTTTCGCGCGTTTACATGCATTGATAACAGACTGCGATGAAATGATTTCGAGTAAGACATTTATATATATATATATATATATACATGCACACATACAAACAAAGAGACGAAATAAAACAAAAAAAGTACGAGAACGAAATGAAACGAAATGTACAATTAGAGTATTATTATTATTATTATTGAAAATCATGCAATTTGATAATCATATTTTTTAAGAAAGAAAACAACAAAATTAGATTATTCATTTGGATTTAATTTTCTAATTAAGAAGGACAATTTGTTTTGATGCTTATAAAAAAATCTAGAAATTAATGTCTCAAGTGTAACCAGCTGAGTAGTAATTGAATTGTGAATCAAATGAAATTTCATCATGCAATCATCATATCTCGGATGTTGTTGATGTGTCTATCTTTTCTCAAGATTAAAAGATCTATGTTATTATATGCATAATATTTAGAAAAAAAACAACTACTTTAGAAATACGAAATTATATTCCGTAATATCAATCATTAGAGAATAATAATTCATTAACATAATTCTAGGACATGATAAAATTATTATTTGATCCATAAATCATTCCTACGTCAGCTAATTTGGAGAAAATCAAGAATTGCATGATTTTACTAAATAAAAACGAAATCGGGTTTTTTTTTTCTACAGAAGATAAGATAAAAAAATGTTTTGTTTTTTTCTAATTTTGTAAATCTTTTTGAATAGTTTCAATAATTTTGTTAATCGATTTATATCGATTAATTTTAATAAAATGTCTTCCTCGAATTGTAATTATCGAAAGCCAACCATTATTTGCCGGATGTGTATGAAGGAAATGAAGCGTTTCCGTTGATTGAGCTAAAATTTATTGAAATAAAATTATACAAATCAATAAACTTAATTTTCTTACTATAAGAAAGTGGTCCTGAATGACAATCACGTATTTGTTTAGCTACAAGATCTAATTGTAGAGATGTTGCACGTTCAGCAATAAAAAATTGTTGGGTTATTTCAATTGTTTGTTGAAGACGAGAAAGCATTTGTTTCTCATAATCGATAGAAGTTGATAAGAGTTTATTTGTTTCTTTAGAACGGATCTTTTAAAAGAAAACAAACTGATATTAATTTTAAAAAGAAAATAATTTCTTACTTTTTCAATTAATGATGACGATATTCCATCGATAGAAAGTGTTTCTTTACTTGGTGATGGTAGTGTAATCGTTGATGAAACATCATCACTTGAAAATGTTGAAAATAGTGCACGTTTAACACGTTGTGATGATGTTCGTTCAGCATAATGACGAATTTCAATGGGTGATGCTAATAGTCGAATATCTGGTGATTCAGGTAATGATGCTATATCAATATGAGGAATATTTACAAGATCAAAATCTGGATGCCAACGAACGAGATTTTCATCATTAGGAACACCTTCAATTTTTAATTGTAGTTTATTTGATAAAAATGTCTTAAAAACAAAAAAAATAAATCGAATCGATTAAATGATATGACTATTTACTCGATGGTGTGTTTTAACTAAATTAAGTAATGCACAACGAAAACAATCAATTCGTTCTACAATAATCGCTGGAGTTATTTGTACATTTGACTGAATACCGAAATCAGCTAAAACAAATAGTTTAGAGATTTTAAATCATAGTTTTTTTTTCAATTTAATACTTGGTGTAATTGTTAATTCATAATTTAGTTTAACAGGACTTAATGTTGGCAATTGAATTTTTTCTTGTTGAAAACCGTACATAGTTGGATAAATTGTTTTAATACGACCAAGTGTTTGTAATGTAAAATTTCTTTTAAAAATAACAAAAAATAATGAATTGTATTTTAAATTTAAATAAAAAAATACCGTTTAGTTTTTTGTTGTATCACTTGTTGAATTTTTTCAAATGTACTTATTCCACCATTATTATGTGTATGACAAACGAGAAAGTCTAAATGTTTATATTGTTCAAGTATTATTTCATATTTAGTGGGTAATGGTAATTCTCTTGTTGTTATAAGAGACTTAAACCGTTCATAAGCTGGAAGTGATGGATAACTAAATTCAAGAATGGGTTAGTGTGAAAGAAAAAAATCTTAGTTTTTATATACCTTTTTCCAGGTGTTTGTGGTGATGGATGTTTAAAAGGACTTGTTGTAATATCACCATTCGTATTGAATCGTTTAATAGGTGAACGAGAATATGTTGATTTATATTTGTGTAATTCAATTCTATATGCTCGAATGCGTGCACGTATTTCTTCGAGATCTTGTGGTTCTATAGTATGTTCACGCATTTTAACTGGACTACGATGATGTAGTGGAGCACTCTGATGACGGACAAATTTTATTCGAGTAGGAATGGGAGACTTCGGCACAGATGTTGTTTCGAGAGTAAGATTGGGTGTACATTGATCAAGATTTGTTTCGAACAAGTTTGATTGTTCTTCAACTTTAATCACTTTCATAGGCTTTTCAAAAAGAGCAGCATTTGAAGTAGTTGTCGAACGGCATTTAGAAAAAAAATCGGTAATTAAAAGGGTTTTCTGAGGCATAATTTATTCGTTAAAAAGTGTAGATTTAATTAAATTAATGATAAGAGAAGTTCAAACGCTGTTCTTGATTGTTTAAATATGATCGAACAGACAATGGTCAATATGATTATGAGCATTGTTGACCATTGGTCAAGCTATTGAGTCCTCTCCAATGATATTACAATGAGCAATAATGGCATATAGATGTCGACCTCCTTATTAAACATATTTTAAACTAATGACAATGCATGGAGAGTTAACAGTAATTAGATTTTTTTTTCTTAAACACTTGTTAAATGAATGTCAATCATGGTCATTAAACAACTTGCAAATCAATATGTCAGCCTTGAGCGAATGTTTTTAGTTTATTTATATGTTTATGCTATTCTATTATTTTGCATTTATGTTAATAAACTTCTAACAAATACATCTGTTGTGTGTTGTCAACTAGATTAATTTTCTCATGAATGATTTTACCATAGATTACATCCGAAAGAGAACACATATGTTTTATAAAATTCGTAGTTAGAAAAATATTGTTGTACTATACATACACAATATAAAATATTCAGATATCGATGTTTGCTTTCTTTTATAGATTCTTCTTCAAAAAGAAGATAAATATTTCCTCAATCTCATACGCTTATTTTTAAAAATAGGCAATCTTATGAACATTGTCTATTTATACAGATACAGTTTCTATATGTCTTTACTCAACTACGTGTGCATAAATAATTCAAATGTTATTAATTGAGTATTGATTTTAAGTTAAATTGATGAAGTTAGAAAGTTAGTGATTACAATAATAAAATATATAAAAATGATCCAGTCGATTCACTAGATTATAGATTATCTTCAATGAGAAAGAAATTGAGCAATTTGTGTGATTATCCAGAATGTACCTGAGGCTAAGACCTTCATATGAGGCTATAAAAAGTCATCTTTTTACAAGAGTATGCCTTCGAGTAACTATCAATTACAGCAACGAAAGCAATCAGTTCTAAAGAAACATTTTGTAACAGCTTGAAAACAAGATGCCTTCGCTATACTACAACAATCATCTTTTGAATCAATATATTGTTGAAGAAGTTCTTGCACACGATTCTTATCATTTAAGATTTGAAAATGTCCCGGATATATTTTTTTGATTTCATGTTCTTGCAAAAAGTCAAGCATATTATTTGCACTTCTCAGATACTCTTGAACAGATGATGTGGGCAACCAATCAAGTAATTCTGAACCATGATTACAATTATATACGAAATCACCAGTGAATAATGATTTAGTTCTTGGATAATAACAAACAATACTTCCTTGTGTATGGCCAGGTGCATGTAATACGATTAGTTCATCATTAGCACCTAGAATAATAATTGATGGTAAATCTTTGCATATTATTGAATTTTACCTAGATCAATTCGATGACCATCCATTATAGGTTCACATTTTGTTGCTGGAACTCTATAGTCTCGCGTAGAAAAATTCTGATATGGTTGCTGAAGAAATTGTGTTGCTTTTACATAGTTCAATGTTTCTTCTTGCCAACCATTTCTTAAACCTTGATAATCATCTTGATGAATTAAAACTTTACATTCATTTTCAAAATGATTTGCTCCACCGCTGTGATCAAAATGAGAATGAGTACATAGAACAATACATTCACGATCTTTGCTGAGTAAATTAAGATTTTCTAAATGTTTTTTCAAATCACATACACCTAGGCCACAGTCAATAATTAAATCACGTGCTTTACCACGTATAAGCCAAATATTTGAACGATTACCTTCGAAAAAGTAATTTTCAGTAGTTAAATATAAATGTGAATTGATTTTTTTTGTAGTAAACCAACAAGGATTATCAATTTGAGCCATCCTCTTCAAAACAGAATAACAAGTAATTAGAGTAATGACAATTAACTATGAATAATATAAGATAGGAAACTTGCGAACCAATATCTATAGTCACTAGTTCCTCTGCCTACAAAAAAAAACAAATAGTCAGATAGGTAATTTACATTGGATACAGTAGATGGCGCAATACTTAGAACGTATTCAAATACTCGTTAATAGTTCGACAAATCTCATAGAAATGTCAAGCGCAGACGACGATCGTTCATTGACATTGAAAAATCTCTGTTTAATGCCTTGAGAAAACTAAGGTAGTATTTTAAAAAGCAAAGACTTGTCGCTCATCAAAGAACGGTAGTATTATACTTTTCATGATATTATTTATTTATTCATAATAAAGACATAAAAAAAGAATCAATTAATACCAACTACAGTTCACATAGAGAAAGAATATAAAAAAAAGCAGACACAAGATTTTGTTTAACCAGCAAATAAAGAAATAATCGAACCTATGCTGAATTGTGATGTATGTTGAACATAAAATTGAAACAATAGTATTCACAGATAATTGTATGTGTTCACAGAAAAAAAAACACAAAA
Source organism: Adineta steineri (assembly GCA_905250115.1). Taxonomy (NCBI): domain Eukaryota; kingdom Metazoa; phylum Rotifera; class Eurotatoria; order Adinetida; family Adinetidae; genus Adineta; species Adineta steineri. The sequence continues at coordinate 441,635 of CAJNOI010000060.1, read as the reverse complement.
ATCTGACATATATACATGAAGTTAATAGAAAAACACTAATATTTCTGTTTATTAACTTGTCCTTGATCATTGATTTCTTGTAATTTACCTTCAGTCATTGTTAAACGTGTTTCAAGTATAGCTACTGTTTTTGTTAAAATATCTAATTGTTGAACAATATGTTCAAGTGTATTTGTTAATTGTGGTGAATGATTTTGATGTCCATTTGTTTCGATATCATATGTTGCACGATTATTTTTACTTATTCCATTCGGAATTGCTTTTGAATTACTTAAACAAGCTGAAGCACTATTTGACTAAAATAATAAAATAGTATAAATAAAAATTCGTTTCTTAAATCTTTTCATTTTACTCGAGAAATGCCATTTGCATAGGCTGGTCCAATATTTGTTATTTCAAGATGATTTCCATCATCGTATGTATGTACCATAGGTTTTTCATGAGATATATCGATCTAAATATAACATTTATATCAATAAAAAATTTTTGGAAAAAAAAGTATTTTTTACTTTTCGTGCTCGTCTTTCATCACTTGTTTCTGGATGAGATTTTTCACGTAACGATGATATTTGTGATTTTTTTGGTTGAGCAGTTGCTGATGAAATTCGTGATGTTGTAGTATAGTCATTTGTCATTAAATCATTACCATTCGTAAATTTACTACTAGCTGTATTCATTGAATCAACACCCGGTACAGTTGTATCGAAATTAGTTTTCCAGACAAGAACCTGAGCAAAAATATAGATGAAAAAATAAATTCTTTTGAAAATAATAATAAAATATACTTGTTGATCTTGACCACCTGATGCAAAATAATCTCCTTGCTTTGAAAAAGCGACACTTGTTGCAGGTCCCTAACAAATGACAAAATATATATTATTTACAATGATTATTAAAACTATCCTTACTTGATGACCATGTAGAGTATAAATAAGTCGTCCTTCTAATAGATCAAATACTTTTAATGTAGCATCACTTGATGCACTCAAAAGAAAATTTCCATTTGGATGAAAAGCAACATTATTTACTGAAGCAACATGATCTACATGAATTTATATTCACATGAATATTGAATAATAAACAAAAAACATCTTAAACTATTACTTGCATAATGTTGAATTAGTTTACGTGTTCGAATATCCCAAATTTTAACACTTGCATCAGTACAACCACCACCAATACATGTTCCACTTGGATGAAAAGCTACATCATTAAGAAATCCATGTGGTTCATAGAATGTATGCATACATTCATTTGTATTTCGATCCCATATTTTAACTGTTTTATCATCACTACAGCTAACAATTAATCTTCCATCAGGTGAAAATTTTGCACAACGAACCCAATTTGAATGTTGATTAAGTGAAAATTGAAATTTTTGTCGATGAACAGTCCAAATTTTAATAGTTTTATCTTCAGATGAACTTAATAAACTTTGACCATCACTTGAAAAATCAACACATCGAACAGCAGCTGTATGTGCTTTGAATACAGTTGATTCACCTTTTACACTTGGAATCCATAAACGAACTTTTTTATCTTTTGAACCTGAGGCAATTAAATGACCTGATGGTGAAAAACAGACAGAATGAACAGCGTCCTATAGAGAAAAACACTTAAGATATTATTAAAGATTATGATAAGAATTATACATTATGACCAACGAAACGATAAGCTCGAACTTGTGGTTTAAATGGCCATAGAAAAAGACATGCATCTAAACTACCAGATACTAGAAAGAAGAAATTAAAAAAATATATTTTATTTAAAAGAACATTAAAGTATGTACCAAGTTGTTTTGTATTAGGTGAAAAACTAAGAGATGTAACTGTACTACGATGACTTTTGAAATGTTTTTCTAATTTTGGATCTTCCTATAATTAATTAGAAAAAAAAACAATGAATAAAAGACCGATTATTAATTAAGGAATTTACCATTTGCTTCTTAACATAAAAATAAATCAGTAAACATTCTAAATATTAACCCTTTGTCCCTTATACTCGTCCATCATTGACATCCGACATGAGTGCCACAAATATTCCAAGACAACCAACGAGGTCCACTAATCAGATAATTCGTTTAAAAATAAGTTTATTTCAATTATTTCATATATTTAAGCTTTTTTATTCTTATATTTTCATTATAAAATAGTACAAGTATTATTTTTTTTTAAATTATCAAAGATGGCGCAAGTTATCATCATTTCGCTCTTGATGATAGAAATTTAGTTAATAATGAACTAAATATTAAAAGAATATGAATATGTAGGAAGTAATTGATAAGTATATCTGCATTTCAGAAAGCTGATATATTTGAAGATTAACAGATGATTTCATACGCTTTAACGATTTTCTCCAACTTGTTTTATTTGTGATCACGTCACCTCGTACGTTCTATTCAAAACAAAAATTATACAATATAAATCGATCGTAATCACATTCCTGTGAGTCACGAAAACAAGTTTTTTTTATGTTGGCTTTAATAAATAAAAAACATCAAATATTTTGTATTTTTTGTTGGTAAAAACCAAAGCAAACAGAATGAATGAAACGGTCTTATCAAAGATAAAAATAACTATTTTTTCATACTGATTGTATAGAATAAGAAAAATAACTGTTACAAACAAATAAACTATCATACAAGGATTTCTTTTAGTCGTGATAAAACAAAAGTGTCATTCCAAATTATATGTTGTCAGAAAAATCCTTATTTTGTCCTCAGATTAATTCTAGTGTTTTGTCATAACATTAAGATGGTTAGATTCGTATAGATTTCGATTAAATTACTTTTCTAAATACACACTTGGTGACACTCTACTTTATAGATTCGATAATACAAATCTAGACATATGAAAAAAGGAATATGAGTACATAAAGAATATCACAATATATTCATAAAAATAAAAAACAGTAACACGAAATATGAGTTTATTATTAATTCAATCATCTTCATCAGATGATGATGCCATTTCCTCCTCTATATTTTCAAGAAGTTCATTTACTTCATTAAGTTCTGTTTTTATAGAGCAGTGTTCCATTCTACCATATCGTTGATAGAGTTCATGTGACCATGTAAGACGATGTTGAGCAGCTGGGTAGTTTGGAGGATCTTCATCTAATAGTTGTTTGCCTTCAGCAAGAAAATAACCACCAATATCACGCACCATTCGAGATAATAGATCAGCTTCAAAATCAAACATCTGAACATAGTTTCTGTAACGAAGTGCCCACTCTAAATGGTTTGCTATAACACCACAGAATATATATATTGAACTGTATGGTTCATCTGTAACTGGATCAGTAAATACATGTGGAAATCTGTCTAGAATTATTGGCACAACAGCTTTTCCTAATGATCCCGAGGTAATGAAAAAGATACGTTTGTCTTGATTTTCTTCAAAGCATTTAATACAAAGTTCAGCGTTTGTGAATGCTGCAAATAAAAATTCAACACCTTCAAAACCAACAGGTGCAGCTCCTACTACATCAAGAATATCATCATATTCTCTATCAAATAATTTCACTGGAGTTTCATTTTTGGGATCAGCTTGAGATGAAAATGATTTTTTGAGATGTATATGTTCTTTTGGATCTCCAATCGTCAGATCAAGCCAAATGATCATATGATTTGGATCTTCTTCATATGCAATAGTAGCATCATGAGGCATTTTTATCTAAAATAAATATTTGGAAATATGAAAAGAATTTAATTATTGACATATTGTATTAAATATCATATCATTATCCAATTGTTATATCGATTGTTTAGTGCATATGATATAAACCTCGACATATTCAAATCGAACATAGATTACTTTTATATAAAATTATTTGCACATTTTAAGAGCAACTTGGTCCAGTTAACCCTTTAAGTACCATAGCTCAGCCAATGCATGAAACTTTGTTAGGACTTTATTGATAACATGCATATTGTATATTGTGAATATTTTCATCGAAAAATTTTAAAAAACTTTCGAAGTCATTTTCGATCAATACCCGTACCCCCTAAGACACGCTGGTACTTAAAGGATTATTAAAATGACAAATACCGCGCGAATACAAGCACCTACATGTCCTCTATGCCACAATGACAAGTGCACTTCGATATTGTTTCGCACTCGTAATTAATTCAAAATTTGTCAAATTCTAAAAGAGTGGGGCCTATAGGCCCCGTTGGTACTTAAAGGGTTAAGCTGAATAAAATCTTCTAATTGTAATCAATGTGAATCTATATGTTTTGAGTTTGCCTATTCACTAGTGCAAGAAAAAGGAATGAGGTGTATGTCAAAATAAAAAAAAGAAATATATCGTATAGACGGAGAAAGGTAAACACTATTATGACATATGGGAAGAACAGAAAGTGATATATGACGGTGAATAAGGAAAAAACCAATATGTAATGGAGTTGTGCAGATGAGTCAAAACCTTTATCATTAATAGTCGACTTAAAAAGTCAATAGGATTACCGAAACAACAACTAATTCTAAATGAACCTTATAACATTAATAAAAACCTAAATAGTTTTAATGATAAATATTGCTTAATAATTTTCGAAATAATACCCGTTCTCGTTCAAACTTTGATCTGTACATTGAAGATATCGTGATATTTTATTAAATGGTTTGAAAACTTTATTCAGCATCATAAATTCAAAATTGAATAAACCAATCCCTATTATCGTATATTCAAGATCTTACAAATTTATTTCCTGTATTTTTTTGTTTTTAAAATTGTTTATTTGCCATATTTAATGAGATTTCTTTTCTAAAAAGTATAAAAATAGAATTCTTACAAAGAACAGCCTCAGTTTTACCTTTAAATTGTTTCAGCTGTCAAAGATAATCTTAAATAGATCTTCCATCGACTAACAGTTCGTTCCATCGAATATAAGATCAACTAAAATAATAATGAATATGTTTATAGAATGTATTTTAGCATTTTCAAGTATCACTAGGTTATATAGAGAGAAGGAAGGAAAAAACCAACAAAAACAAAAAGAGTCGATAAAAACAAATAACAGTAAAAATGACTGCATCACAAAAATATTTCATACGACACGTGCTTTTATTTTTAATTGGTGAGAGCAGTTCTTTTCTTTCTTTCAATAACAAAGTCTTATAAATTTTTGGCATATGCATATAAGATAAAAACAACCAGAAACGAATCGATAACAAAAATAATAACAGTAAAATGCAGATATAATAATTGTAATTATTGGCTATATGATGAATATGATTGTTGTAACTAATTTAACATACTCTTTGCTTATCGTATAGGACTAATAGCATATATCACCTAGTAATTATACAAGTAAATCAATTTTTTTTATTGAATACTTGTAAGTAAGGAGGATAGTCATAAATAAATTAACAATGTTTTTCAAAGTACAAATAAGTGAATCGATTTAATCTAGTGGCATTGGAACTATTGACTCTAATGCATGATGCTGAAAATTTAGTTTGAATCAATCATACTCTCCGTCTTAGCTATTACAGCTATTTAAATAGGTAAATCAAACACTATTAGCTAGGATGAGTTTTTTTATAAACAGTAATTTATTTTAATATTTTTTTTATATGTCAGTAAGCTAATATATACGTCTAGTAGAATAATTAACGTTAGGTATTCTTTTTACGACGAAATGAAAGAACGTAAAACATGACTCAACATCAGTGTAAAAAATAACATGTCAACAAAGCTATATTTAAATAGAAAGAAAGTTGGTACCTATTCTCGAAAACTATTTGTTCTCGTGTGATGCATCCATTGTTTTATGAACAACATTAAATATAGCAAAAAAGTAACTTCAAATATGTAAATCCCTTTTAGAAATATTTTCTTGTTTTACCTCATGTTTTCATGCTGCAGATATATGAATTAATCTGAATAATTTTAAAAGCCAGAGTGACATTACAAAGTTTTAAATAAAACATGTCTACAGGTCGTTTTTATATATTATCAGCAAATGAAATCATTTACAAAGAATACATTTGTCTTATCATATATAATAGTTTTAAATTAACGATAGTCATACATAAATCCATGAGTCAAAGTTATATCTTCATAAGTCGATCGTCAATTGAAAAAAAGGTAATAATAGTTGTCGCTGGTTATCGTCAAATGGTTTTCATCTAAAATCTATAAACTATGTGTTAGTAGTAGTTACATTTTTTGTAAGCTAAGCAACTTATAATGATAAGATTTTTTCACCAACTGTTATGAATTCTTCAAAAATTTATTAACAGTCAATAGAATAAAATGAAATAATTTTTATAAAATAAATCTTTTATTGTATAGAACAAAAAAAACAACTATTACAAGTAAATAAACTATCACACAATGACTTTCCGTCGTGATAAAACAAAAGCGTCATTCTACATTATATATCTTGTTAAAAGAATGTTTATTTTATCCTCAGATTTATCCTAATGTTTTTTCATGATATTAAGATGATTAGATTGGCATAGACTTCGATTAAATTACTTTTCTAAATACACACTTGGTGACACTCTACTTTATAGATTCGATAATACAAATCTAGACATGAAAAAAAGGAATATGAACACATAAAGAATATCACAATATATTCATAAAAATAAAAAACAGTAACACTAAATATAAGTTTATTATTAATTTAATTATCTACATCCATTAACGATACCATTTCACTCTCTATTCTTTCGAGAGCTTTATTCACTTCAGCAAGTTCTGTTTGTATTGAGAGATCGCTCATTTTACCATATCGTTGATAGAGTTCATGTGACCATGTAAGACGATGTTTAGCAGCTGGGTAGTTTGGAGGATCATCATCTAATTGTCGTCTGCCTTCAACACGGAAATGATCAGCAATATCACGTACCATTCTAGGTAATAGAGCAGTTTCATCATCAAATATCTGAACATAATTTCTATAAGCAAGTGCCCACTGCGCATGGTATGCTCTATCACCACAAAATATATATATTGAATTGTACGACTCATTTGTAACTGAATCAGTGAATATATGTGGAAATCTTTCTAGGATTTTTGGTACAACAACTTGTCCTATCGATCCAGATACAATAAAAAAAATACGTTTATGTTGATTTTCTTCAAAACATTCAATACAACGTTCAGCGTTTTTGAATGCTGCCAACAAAAATACAACACCTTCAAAATCGACAGATACAGGTCCTACTGAATCAAGAATGTCGTCCTCATCTTTATCAAATAATTTCATTGGAGTTTCATTTTTGGGATCAGATTGAGATGAAAATGATTTTTTAAGATTTATATGTTGTTCTGGATCTCCAATCGTCAAATCAAGCCAAATGATCATATGATTTGGTTCTTGTTCATTTGCAATAGTAGCATCATGAGGCATTTTTATCTAAAATAAATATTTAGAAATATGAAAAGAATTTAATTATTGACATGTTGCATTAAATATCATATCATTATCCAATTGTTATATCGATTGTTCAGTGCATATCATATAAACATCAACATATTCAAGTCGAACATAGATTACTATTATATGAAAATTATTTGTGCATTATAAGAGCAACTTGGTCCAAACAAAATAAAAAAAAGGACTGAACAAGCCAGTTTCGATTTCTGATTTAAGTCGCTGTTATTTTCGCAGAAGAAATATTGAGTAAAATCTTCTAATTGTAAGCAATATGAATCTGTGTGTGTGGAGTTTGCCTATTCACTAGTTCAAGAAAAAGGAAGAGAATGAAAAAGGAATGAGGTGTATGCCAAAAGAAAAAAAAGAAATATGGCGTATAGACGGGGAAGCGTAGACACTGATATGACACATGAGAAGAACAGAAAACGATATATGACGGTAAAGAAAGAAAAAAACAATATGTAATAGAGTCAGTGCACATGGGAAAAAACCTATGGCATTAATAATCGACTTAAAAGGTCGACATGATTATCGAAACAATACCCGTTCTCACTCAATCTCATACATTACCAAAATATTTTCTTATTTTCGTTTAAACTTTGGTCTTTACATTGAAGACATTATAGTATTTTATTAAATAATTTGAAGTTGTTTGAAATTGTTTAAAAACTTTGTTCGACATTGTTTATTAACTAATACTATTTTTAAATTGTTTATTTGTCATACTTACTGAGACTTTTTTCTGAAAAACAGAAAAATAGAATTTTTTTCACAAGGAACAGCCTCAGTTTCACCTTTAAATTGTTTCAGATGTCAAAGATAATCGTAAATAGATCTTTCATCGACTAACAGTTCATTCCATCGAATACAAGATCAACTAAAATAATAAAGAATATATTTATAGAATTTGTTTTAACATTTTCAAATACCGCACGATTATATAGACACAACGTAGGAAAAAACCAAAAGAGAAAAAATAGGAAAAAGCCAACAGAAAAAAATAGAACGGATAAAAACAAAGAACAGTAAAAATGACTGCAGTAGAAAAAAAATTGCATACGGCACGTGCTTTTATTTTTAAATTGGTAAGAATGGTTGTTTTCTTTCTTTCAATAATAAAGTCTTATAAATTTTCAGCATATGCATATATGATAAAAACAACCAGAAACGAATAAATAACAAAAATAATAAAAAGAAAATGCAGATATTATAATTATAATTATTGATTATATGATGAATATGACTTTGGAAACTAAGTTAACATATCTTTTGCTTATTGTATAGGATTAATAGCATTCTCATGAGTATGTCATAAAGTGAGATATGTAAAAGACAAATCATTCGATTAATTAATTACATTTACTGTTCAATCTAGCTTTTGAATAAATCAGTAATATTTCAATGCATATTCTAAAGTAATGCAGAATTTATGTATGCTTTGTCTTGGTTGATAATATTTTATGGTAGATCACTAGTTAATTTTATAAGTAAATTAAATTTTGTTTATTGAATACTTGTAAGTAGTAAAGATATATTTATTCTATGGAAGTAGTAACTTAAAATGATAGTTATATTTGTAGAATCATATGATAAACCATTATTTACATTGTATGGCTATTGATCAATATACATAGATGCAGTCGTATTGCTAGCAGCAGATTTATCTTTGTTACTCATTGAAATACTACTATTTCCTTCATATAGTTCAACTGAATCAATTATAAAGGCTTTGTCGAGTCAACCATGACTTCAATTACAACAAGGAAAATTTTTCGCATCTTGATGGTTATTGTCTTTGATAAAGGACTTCTATCACTACTGTAGCTAAAGACATTTTTCTACTAATTGTCTGAAAACATTGTGGGAAAGGTATAATCAGCTTGGTTCATATTAACTTTTTACAGTATGCTTTTAGATCAATTCAATTAATAAATTACACTAATTGACATATTCGTCTTAGTTTTTAAATAAATAAAATGGTCGCAGAGCAAATATATAGTACAAATAATATTTCGAGGTAAACGAAAGATTATTGAAAGTTGAAATCAAAAGAAGTTTGCATAAAGTAATATTTGAAAATACATTATCTGGCATATATATACTAGCACATAAAGAGTCAATAGAAAACTGAAAAATTCATTTACTGACTTCTACTATCAAATGAACATCATATAATATAAATCAAGTATTTTCTCTAAACTAAAAATATTTCCTATGAGAATTATCGTAGCTGTATCAATGTATGACATATGGATAACTATTTTACTAGTTTTTCTCGACTGTGATCAACATGAAAATGATCATTACTGTTGTTAAAAATAGTTTATTGAAATTGAATTCATAACGGCAGATTCTTTCTTATTTTCATACGAGATGGAAATTTAATAAAACAATAAACAAATTAAAATATCTTAAACCATAGAATTTACGACGTTTTTTTTGTTTTTGAAGATAGTTTTTATAAACTAACCTCTCTTTATTTTATTAAGTATTATATTAATATTAGTTTTATTGATTGAAGACTATGTTGATCGTTCGTAGAAATGTTTTTTATTTAAAATATAATAAAATTTATAGTGACAGAAAGATATATTATGTCATGTGAATACACTTATTTCAGCATGATAAAAAAAAGTTATTTTAAATGGATCCTAGTCGAACACATCCAGTTTTTGATGTTAGACTAGTTGGACAAGATACTATTTTGAATCGTGCTGATGGATTATAAGCGTTCATAAACCAGTCGAATCGCCAATAGCAACCTGCTTGAAGAACACTTGGCAGACTACTACAACTCGTTCGATTAGTAATACCTCCATATTGATTACCGAATGAATAAGAACCATTAAATTGACTTGTACATCCATTAGCTGAACCACCCCATCCACCACCCGGTATTTGTAAAATAAACATATTATCGGCTGTATAAGCAGTATTGATTACTTGTATAATCATCTCTTTGCCACTAATAGGACCTGATGTAAATAATAATGAATAACACGTACAACACCAGTCCTTTTCTGCCAGGCCCTGAAATAAAATAAATATATATATGTATATATATGTTTAAAAACAGATATTACTCACGTAAACATAAGCACCTGCATAACCATATGAAAGATTACCACTAACATTCCACGGTTGTTGATCAGTACACATATATGCACTGCCACCACTGACACAGACTGATTGAGTATTACTATCGATGGTAGTATTACCGTTTTGCGTACAAGTTCTTGGTGGACTTGTAACATTAGCTTTACCTGGCCAACCACAACTTAATTTACAACAATCCCAGTATGTACTAGTTGAAGCATTTTGACGACTATCATTAAAATATGTTGTTGTCGATAAAATTCCGGTAGTTGTCGTAGTAGTAGTGGCTGCTAGAAAAATAAAAAATTGAGTTATTTACTTTATCATTACATATTGATTTTATTTTAAATTTATCGAAAATAAAATGCTTTATCAACTAATGTTTATGTCAGTTCAGTGAATACAAGGATTTCTTTGGATAGTTTTCAATTGACTTATGCTATCATATTCAATTTTTCAATATCTGTTATGTTTCTTGCTCTAATCCTCCATGAATTCTTATGATAACTTAACTCTTGAATAAAAATATCATGAGTGTCATATGGATCAACAGTTCGAAGCATGTTGTTTCTACTGTTGAAAATCCAAGCTGAATAGCCAGAGTCGGTAAAAATTTACTTAATAAATGCATTAGGTCATTTTACTTTGATATGAATATTCTAGGTTTTTTTAATTTTTTCCTCGAGAACGCAATATTAGTTTTAAAATATTTAATGGAAAGAAAAAAAAAATAATTCATGATATTTATGGAAAAACAATAAATTTTTCGAGAGTATAAAATAACGGCTTAAGTAAACGCCTTCTTTATAATATAGCGTCTAAAAGGATTGTTGAAATATAAGAGTAAAAAAGTGGACTACTTTACTCCGCCTTCAATGAAGTATGTCATATATTTCTATGGTAATGACATGTAATGTTGGTGGTAATTCAGCAATCTTTCATTCTAGATCATCATATATTCTGCTGTGAAGATGATGAGATGTATTATGTATTCTTATAAATTACTAAAATGAAAACTGATGAGCCTTCAACAATATTATCGTAACACTTTGTGTTTCGTATTAGACGAATCACTTTTGCCTCGAACTCTATGTCTTAATGTTAATTGAAATCTATTTCGTATCAAATCTAATCATTTCTCTTATTATTTCATTTCCATATAGGATATACCAAGTATGATTCTGTATGAGAACTTAAATAATAGGAAAATTACCTGCTGTTGTTGTTGTAGTTGTTGTTGCTGTTGTTGTTGTTGTTGTTATTGTAGTTGTTGTTGCTGTTGTTGTTGTTTTTTGCGGCATAAAATATAGTTTTGAATTAGTATTGCTATGAACATCCGATTGGAATAGAAAACTTGGAAATAATGAACATGTTTGATTATTTTCATAACAATTCAATGCTTGATATGTCGCAGGAGTATTCGAGAAAAATGCAGCACATATACATTGAGAGCATGTACCATTATATATCAAAACATTTGCAAAATTAGCAGGAGCATATGCTGCTGAGTTTATACAACCGATTAATGTTGTAGAACCAATAGTAATTAGAATTAGTAAGATCAATGGTAAATATATTGAACGAAGCATTTTTTGCTAATAAAAGAAGTTTGTCTTCAGTGCAGTTAATGTTTTTATATTGAGAAATGAAATGTAACACTAGCTAGAATTTTCTTCTCTTTAAATATTGTTTAAAAAGTACTTTTTTCTGAGAATCACATGTCTCATATTTAAAATTATAGAAAACTTAATGGTTTTGATAATGTCTTCTGTAGAATAGAAAAAATAAGAAGCATCACGATGCTAACCATTATCGTATTCAGTTTAATGTACTATTTCAAGTAAGTTGTCATGGATGTATCGAGAAGTATGCCATAGATGCATCATAAAAATATTAATTATATAATTTTGCTCTAGCGGAAATCAGTTGCTTTGAAGTTATGCAATATTTAATCAAAACTGAATAACTCATACTTAGATATATTTCTGAAAGGAGTGAATATTCATCGAATGAAACGACTTCGATCATAAAAATGATTACAGTAACAATAAATGAAAGAAAAAGTTTTTATTTCACACTGACTACATATATTTTAAAAAGAGGCGCAAGAGTTTTTAAAATTATATCATTTTTTCATAAATATTTCTAACGCTATTGTATTAATTGGATTGTGAAAAAAATAACGTAAGTTAAAAATGTAGATAATACTATTATTAGCGATCTTTCTCTACTTCAAACAATTTAATAACATACGAATCTTTTTGGCTATGGTTGTCTCAGCTGTTCATTTCTCTGACAGAAATAAAACTAGAAATATCAATACGAATATAATCGTTTCATTCCATCGAACTCAAAAGAATAATAATTCTGATCGATCAAAATTAAATATAAAACAAAAGAAAATAATGCATCATAAACATATTAAACAACAAAAACGAAAAAGATTATCGCCTAATTCGAAGACTAGACGTAAACGAAACAATACTTCTCGGAAATCACAATACTCTAAATTAAAAGTTCTTAACAAAATTAAATCAACTCAAGCTCGAAAGAAAAGTATGTTACTTAATACATAATTTTGAACTATTATTTTATATACTGACTAAAAAATATAATTCAGCTAGAAGAAATTCAACATCTCGACCACAATCAAAAAGAAAACAATATATTCTTGAAAAACGAGATAGAACAACATCATTAATGGCATTGCAAGCACTAGCTGCAAAAATAGCTATGTGTATGTATAATATTTTTAAGATTTAAATATCAGTTTAGTATACAAATTTATTTATAGATAAAAAAAAGTATGGCAATATCGAAACACGAAATTCATCAATAATTGTACCTTCTAAACAACGTAATAAACGTTTTCTATGAGCAGATTATAATTATATTTCTTTTCATATTTTAATCTTGTCTAACTGTGTGTCTATCTCAGTAGGGTGAAATAATATCTCACAATACTGTGTTGTTTTTCCATGATTTCGAACCATTCATACATGCACTTCTTTTTTACGAAAAATGTAAACTGTTAACATACATAAATAAAATAAAAATTCTTCTCTGTTCTCTTTCCCAGATACCTTAGCAACGATTTATCACAAAAGGCATGGCTACAAATATATAATTAACCATGTATTATTTCTGTTTTAAATTTCCTAAAGATAAATTTACGAGTTTATAAACAAACTGAGAGAATATCGGAAAAAAATTGATTTCATTTTGGTTGATCAAGAAAAGTTATTATCAACAATTTTTTTTCTTTTTAGCTTGCAGCAAAATATGAATTGATTTACGAAAATATATTCTTTTGTTTGATGAACTAGAAGTGTAAAAAGTAATGGAATGTATTTCAAAAAAATTTTTTTCATTCAAATCAATCGAAATAATTTATAGAGCTCGGTTTAAAAAGGAATAAAAAATATAAAAAAATAGATTTGAAATATCATTCGATTTCGAATGTTTGTCATTTTAAATAAGTGGAGTTTTGCCACGTGCTTGTGGTGATGGTGGATTTATATTTTCATTGGGAGAATAATTTGTACTTGTTTGTATACGATGACCACGACGAGATGGATGATCATATCCATATTGACTTCTTGCTGTTGTAAGTCTTGATGATGGACGTCTTTCCGAATTAGTTGGTCGATCTTTATAAAAGAAAATAATTTAGGTAAAGAAAATATATTAAATATACCCATCATTCGACTTTGACTATCTCGAACAATAATTGTTGGTGTTGCTCGATCATTTGAATTTCGTGTTGATGATCGTTCGATAACAGTTAATTCAATGGGAGCAACAGAATTATTTGTTGATTGTGTTAATAAACGTTTATGTGGTGAAACCATTCGAAGTGGTGATGTAGCTCGTTCACATGTATCGCCATTATCCGCATTTGATGAACATTGCGAATTTAATTTCGATTGTTTCATAAATGTTTGAATTTGTTGTTGTTGACGATCTTTTTCTTGTTTTTGCCATAATTTATATGGCCAATAAACACTAAATAAAAATAGAATGTTAGATTTATAAATAAAAACGTTTTTCCAAAGTAAATACTTATTTGGATTTGTTGGTGCTGATAGATCAAAATTTTGAGTATCCGTTTGAAAATCACCTTCATAATTTTGCATATCTTGCATTGTTCGACTAATCAATTCCATAGCTAAACGTTTTTCTAAAGAAATAAAAACAAATATATATATATTTTTATGTATATATGAATAAAAGTTTAGGAATAGTTCAAACCAGTCGGTTGTGCATTTACAAGCCAATTTTGTGCTTCAAATATATTATCGGTTTGTAAAATGTAGCAAAGAATTGGAATTAACTTTAAAAAAGAAAAGAAAGATTTAGAAGAATTGAAAGTTTAATGTAAATATATTACCCATATGCCAGGATCTTGAGTTTCATCACCACCGTTTTGGTCTTGATCAGCTTTTCCATTAGGAGTTTTTGGTTTTGATGTTTGTGGTCGTTGAGAACGTTGACTTGGACGTCGTTGTAATAATCGTTTCGAAGCATTTGAATCATTTACTGAATCAAAATTATAACTTGATGCTGAACTAGAACTTCGTTTTGGAACATTTCTATTTAAACGTGCCGTTCGAGATTGACGAAATGGTTGATCTTGTTCATCAGCTGGTGTAAGTGTTGATTTTATTTGTTGAGCCAATTCTAATAATTCCTGACGCCATGCATCAGCTGAATTATCTGTAAATATAGAAGAATTTGAAGCATTCATATATTCTAACTTCAATTCTACAATCGAAATTTCTGAACTTTTACTTATTTTTATGATTTACTCTTATATCAAAATCAAAGAGAATTTCATATCGAGTTACAACTTACAAAGACCAAAACCATTACTCTTATCCATGTCCAGATCATTTGAAGTTGAAATCGTAGTTCTATGTGGTGCACGATTGACATAAGGAGAATCTTCCACATATGAAATAAAACCAGTTTTAATATCTATTATAATAATGACATAGAAATGATCAATTAGAACATAAAGAAATCATACTATGCATAAATTTCAAACGTCTTGGACAAGCAGCATGTCGTGCAGGACGTACGAAAAACATATTGGCACTTCGATTACCAAAACGTTGTCGTGAAGCTGCTAATGTTTCCGTATTTGCCTCATTGGGAAATGCTGGACCATAGACTATAAGAATTTCGTTTAAAAAAACAAGAAATTTTCTTTATCTTTTCATTTATACTCACAAGTCATGTTACAACGAGATATATGAAATGAATATAACTATTGGTATGTTTCTTTGTTTAAAAAAAAACTGAAAAAGTGCAGTCACAACGACAACTCAAATATTGTAGCAACGCATAAATCTGTTTCACATACTTTTTTGTTTGACAGAATGATTCCTTTTCTTTTAATATAATGGAAAGAATAAAATTGATTTCTCCTTCTCGCATCAGCCAATCATCAATAACAATAACACCCATCACTAACAACAACAAGCAAAGTAAAGACTCTCGATTGAAAAAATAGACGACATACATGTATGTATATAAATGTAACATAATTTTTAAATTTTAACTAGTTGATAAAAAAAACAACATCGTTTTTTTTAGCTTGTTTTTTTTAATGTTCATTGTTATTGCTCGTCTTTTTTGTTTCTCTCTTTACTTAAAAACTACTTAAAATCTTTTCTTCAAAGTATACATTGCAGATTAGAATTTTATATGAATATTTATTTTGAATTAAAATGAAGGTGGTAAACAAGAAAGAAAAAAAGAAGAATAAGGCTGATAGTTGCAGTTAAATTGAACAAAAACATAAAACTTATTATTTTAGGCACGTGTCTTCATATGGAAAAAATAAAAAATATTAAAGGCACAATATATATGTTTAATCACTTGTTGCAGAAAAAAAAATCATTATGAAAAATTAGTCTATGAATATGTTGCTTGATGTAATTGAGATGATACATCATATGTATTTGGTGCTGTATTTGGTTGTAAATTTGCGTAACCTATTGGACCTGGATCCGATGCATGATACATATTTGATGGTGATGAATTAAATCCTGTATATTGATTATTATTAAGATTCATGCTTGTCTTAGATGTAAAATGTGCATTGATATCCGTTGCTCGTTTTGGTGGAAGATATGTTTCACCAAATGAATAAATTGATGGAGCTTGAGGAGGAAATATTTTATTGACGGGTGATGCATCTTGACTATGATTCTATTGGAAAGAAAATTCTTTTAAAATAAGATATATTCTTTCTTCTTTTTTTACGTACTGGTAAATGAGCTACTTGAGCAGCAACTGATCCGTAAAAATGTGGATTCAATGGTGCAGCACGAACAACTGATGAGCCAAGTGCACCGTAACCAATATGTCCACCTGCAGCTACTCTTATTCCTTCTCGTGCAATGACCTAATTTAAAATAGATAATAGTTTATTTCTAGGATTTATTTATACGAACCGTATCCAAAATAGCAGCTAAAATATATAAATCAACGTTTTTTTTTCCGAAAAACAAAAAATGAATATAAACAAACCTGCTTTTAATTTATCTTCAAAGAATGGAAAGGCACTTAATATATAATCATTTCCTTCTTGTGTATTTGCATCATTAAGAGCTCTTCAATATAAACAAAAAAAAAAGAAATAATAGTATTTATTTCAAAAGCAAAAATATTATTATTCGAACCTTTTTACATATTGAAGCGCTTCAAGACGATCATTATGTATAGTAACAGAAGCAAGAATATTTCGTGCTTGTTGACATGTCATTGGAATTAAACGCTAGAATTATTTATAAATATTCTTTGTTTTTCCTAAATTAAATTCTATACCGGTTCTAATATCATGATTGCTTTTACTCGATCTTTTGGTCGTGTTAATGATGCAACAATATGACCTGCTTGTTCACCACTTAAAAATCCCCGTGAATGATAAAGAGTTTCAAGTTTTCTTTCATGATCACTTGTTTCCTACAAAAGAAATTGTTATGATTTAATACTTGTTGTTTGGAACAAAAGAAAAGAAAACTGATTTGAATACCTTCAAATGTTGAATATATATTACATATAATTATTTCAACTTCTATTCCAAAAACAAAAAGGATACAAAAGAACATATAACAATCGAGAAATACAAGGTTTTGTCTTGTAAATATTGTGTATTTTAGCAAATAAAGACAATAATAAAAATCGCTTATTTTATTATTACTATGTATATTTATTTTGTTTTTTTGTTCATACAGATGATGTACTCGTCTTTCTATTTTTACTGACTATGCATAATAAATGTAATTTCCTAATCTATTGCAATCTTAATTAATAAGTGTTAAAAATTTGTCGTGGTGAAAAGACTTGTGCATTCCAGTAAGACCGCAAACTATACTGTAGGGATAACACAATCCACTTGAAAGGCTAAAAGGAAAGTACGATGCTCCAAAGAATCAGATACAATTGAAACATGGAATATTAGAACGATGAATCCGGGCAAACTCTACGTAGAACACTACCATCGATCATTGACAGAGAAGCATGACGGTTTTATGATTCTACAATAGAATTGCTTTATCAATACTGTCATTTTCTAAGATTAAATATATGTTACAAAGAAGCCTAACATTTGATCTTTAAAAATATTTCTACTGTGTACTGAGAATTACAAGTACATATTCTAGTAGAAAATTTCATTTGCATATTAATTATTGAAGGTCGATGTCAAGGTTATATTGAGTAAAATATTTTTTTGAAACTTACATGAACCATTGTTCGACATAAAATTTCAAATTGTTCATCACTCAAAGGTGTTTGATAACTTCGATTTTGTGATGGGAGATTACTTTTTGCAATTGGATCGAGAAAATTCATGTCTACTAGAACTCTGAACGATATTGAATACTAAAACAAAAAAGAACTTTGTTTTGTAAGGTTTTTCTCATAAACATCAATCATTTTGTATGTTGTTACTAGAACAATAACCTCTATTCAATTCGTTCAATTGTAAATTTATATTTCGAATATCTTAATGAAATTATTTATTTTTATTTTTATTTATTTTTTTTATAAAATAATATTTCATAACAGATTCTTTTCTTTAAACTGACATCTATCGTAAACTATTGTCATTCGATTAGATTATTGGAACCATTGATCAAAATACGCAACGTACAAATAAATAAAAATAAGAAGAAAAAGTCAACAAATATTCTTATTTAGATTTTATATTTTGATACTTATCAACATATAATGCATGAAGATAAAGATAATTATTATATTTTAATTATTTAACTAGATCATACTGGGAAAATGAATTATATTCAAGCATGATATTGCCTTGGTTATGCAAGAAGGAATATAGAAACAACTGATATCGAGCATCGATGCTCCACTGTTTCACATGTAATTAGTCGTAAACAAACGCAATCATTATGTAATAAAGATTATTTATGTTATTATTCGTTGGTATTTGACCAAATGAATTATTCCATCTAAAAAATATTAATGTAAGAAATTGTATAATTTTAGTCTGTTCAATCTTCTTTGGTGATGGTATTAATGAATTTATTCTTGGTTTGTAGATTGTATCAATCAGACTCTTGGAGAAGGGAAACGTATACTTACGTCCAGCTTAGAAAACTTTCATTTCGTTTCAAAGGATTAAATATTAAGATACTAAATAAGAAAAACAAAATTTAATTAAATATCTTATGATAAGATTGAATTCACAAAAAACAAAAAATTTCCGGTTCTTAAGAGAAGTGTTCTTAAAAACAAAAAAAGTTTCAATTTTTATAATTATTATAGAAAGAAAAAAAACCATTTGTTTTTTTTTAATTATAGGATATAGTTTTAAACTGCGACAGATTTTTCTCATAATCGAATAACACTTTCGACGAGATGTATATATATATATATATGCATACTGTTAAGCTTACTAAATTCTATTCGACTAAAAGTTCGCATTCTCAACATCTTGTTTTTTTTCTCATTTCTCGCTTACTTAAACAAAGCATATCGTAGAAATTAGTTTTCTTTTTAACTCTCCGCTAGTCAAATTGCAAAGGATACACAAACTAATCATCTATGTGTAAAGGGCAACAGAAGTGTTTAAAAATTGATCAGTAGTACATACAGACAAAGATTAACCTGATTTGTATCGTTTGAAAAGAGAAGGAAGAGCATATGCGTGACAATCTTCTACTCATTCTCGTTGTTGTCTATTCTTGCAGTCGATTACTAGTTGTGAAGAGAAGAGAAGGTAAGAGAACATATCATGTTTGTTGTAGATCAACATGAACACATTGAAAAATAAAAAGAATAAGGAATGAAATACGAGAACAGTATATGCAGCCGCGCACTATACTGTTAAGTATTCGTAGGTATATAGCTGATGTTTTATTCATCGATAAAAGCACATTTGTTTTTTTTGTCTTTGTGAATATATGTGTGGCATCAGATTGATAGGAGGTTGTTATAATACATATATATATATATATATATTTTCTCTTTATCCAAAATAACAATATGTTATCAAAAGTTTCATTACAAAAGAATATACAATCCTTTTCTAATCTCTATAAATACACGAGTATATAAATTACATGAAGTCGTTTATTTCTTTTTCTTTCTTTTTTCTATTCTGTTTTTCTTTATTTTCTAGAATATAACCTTATGCTACATGTCTATAGAGACAAAAACGACAGGTAATGTCGACAAATAGAAACAGTGAATATCTTCAACATGAGTATCCATATTCGTCGTTATTTATTTCGTTTTATTCTTCTTGTACCTGTTGCTTGGCTTTTAATTATTCTTATACTTCTACAATCGAATGAAATATCTACAAAATCATCTGACAATAATCAACCAAACGATTATAATTCAAATCATCGAAAAGGACGTGATGCGGATGAAGCTGATGCATTTGGTGGTGATGTATTCAGGCAGTTAGGTAATCGTATAGCATCAACTATTAATAAATCAGCACATATTGAATCATCAAGTGAAACAGTTCGTGTTATACATGAAAAGCCAGACCAAGTTGTACCACCTCAATTAGAGAATGCAAAACAATCTTTAAATGGTCCTGGTGAAATGGGTAAAGCATTTGAAGTTAATAAAGATAAATTAACTCCTGAAGAACGTCGAAAATATGATGAAGGTTTTCAAAAGAATGCATTCAATTGTTATGTTAGTGATTTAATATCAATACATCGTAGTTTACCTGATGTACGTGATCCTGGTTGTAGAAAAATTGATTATAAAGCACCACGAGTAACAGCAAGTATTGTTATGTGTTTTCATAATGAAGCATGGTCAGTATTATTAAGATCGATACATTCAATTATTGATCGTACTCCAGCTGATTTATTAAAAGAAATTATTCTTGTTGATGATTTTTCTGATATGGGTAAGAAAAAAATTATTTTATTATTTTTATATTGAACAACAAAAACAAACCAGTTCTTTTTGTTGTTGTTAATAGACCATTTAAAAAAACCACTCGATGATTATGCAAAGGCTCTTGGAAAAGTAGTTATTGTTCGTCAACCTAAACGTGAAGGTCTTATTCGATCACGTTTAGTTGGTGCTGCTGCTGTTAAAGGTGATGTTATTGTTTTTCTTGATTCACATATTGAAGCAACTGAAGGTTGGCTTGAACCATTAATGGATCCTATATCAGCAAATCGTACAACAGTTGTAACACCTGTTATTGATGTTATTGATGATTCAACATTTAAATATAATTATGGTGCTGTAAGTTCATTGAGTGTTGGTGGTTTTGATTGGAATTTACAATTTAATTGGCATGGTGTACCAGAACGTGAACGAAAACGAAGAAAACATGAATTAGAACCTGTTCGAACACCGACCATGGCTGGAGGACTTTTTGCAATAAGTAGAATCTATTTTGAAGAACTTGGAACATGTATGTCAAAAAAAAATTATATAATAGAATAAGAGAGAGAGAAAAAAACAAAATATTTAATTTTAGATGATGCTGGAATGGATATTTGGGGTGGTGAAAATCTTGAAATGTCCTTTCGTATTTGGATGTGTGGTGGTAAGAATATTGATAGAATACTATTAATTTACTCTTTTGGTTTTATTCCATATAGGTACTCTAGTAACTGCTCCTTGTTCACATGTTGGTCATATATTTCGAAAACGATCTCCTTATAAATGGTTACCAGGTGTTAATGTTGTTAAGAAAAATGCAGTTCGTGTAGCTGAAGTTTGGCTTGATGAATATAAAGTATAGAAAATTCATATTTTACAACTAATACTATTTGTATTTTTTTAGAAATATTATTATGAAAGATTTAATTATGATTTAGTAAGAATTTTTTTTTTCTTAAAAAATATGAGAACTAAAAAGTATTTGTATGTATAGGGTGAATATGGTGATGTATCTTCTCGTAAATTACTTCGACAAAAATTACAATGTAAATCTTTTAAATGGTTTTTAACGGAAATTTATCCAGAACAATTTATACCTGGTGATGCAGTAGCTTCCGGCGAGGTTTGTTAACTATAAAAATGAAATTTTAAAATGAAAAATTTTTTTTTCTTAGGTTCGAAATGTAGCCGCTGGTTTTTGTGTTGATGGAAGTACTGATCATAAGAATTATCATAAACCGGTAATCGGTTATCCTTGCCATTCTCAAGGTGGTAATCAGGTATGCATGAAAATATAGAAATAATGTAATACTATTTTTGTTTTTGTCAAGTTTTTTATGCTGAGTAAATTGGGAGAAATTCGTCGAGATGATGGATGTTTGGATTTCTCAGGTGGTGTTAATGATGCTAATAAAGATGACAAAGTTATTGTTTATCCATGTCATGGAATGAAAGGAAATCAGCAATGGCAATTTAAAGAGGTTTGTACAATACTTATAGTTAAATCGAAACATTGACCTTGTTTTCTTTTAAGAATAATCAAATATACCATCCAGTATCAAATTTGTGTATGTCATTATCTGATGATAATAAACACATTCGAATGAGTCAATGTGACGACAATAATCAACGTTTTAAATGGTCATGGAAACGTAAACCTCTTAACGAAACGAGCAAAGCTTAACGAAGAAAAAAATAATAATAATTTTAAAATTAATCTACACTCACAGATCTCAATATTAGTGTGTGCGTTTTTGTTTTTTCTGTTTTTGTTTTGGTAAATCTATAAAATAATGTTATGTGAGTGTGCAATATCTGGTACTAAAATAATTGTGTTTTTTTTTATATACTATCCTGTGATTATTTTTTTCCTTTTTCTTTGTTTTATTTGGACAATAAGTTGTTGAGATATTTCACGCTTTGCTCTCTATCTATCTCTCTCTCGCTTTTTTTCTTACTTTCTTTAATCTTGTTTTTGATATAAGTTTATTCAAGTCGGGATAAAACTATAAATGATAAT
The DNA here is from genome assembly GCA_905250115.1 of Adineta steineri. Lineage (NCBI taxonomy): Eukaryota > Metazoa > Rotifera > Eurotatoria > Adinetida > Adinetidae > Adineta > Adineta steineri. Next base: position 418,734 of record CAJNOI010000060.1, on the reverse strand, counting down.
GTTATTTGAATGCGCTTATTTGTTTTCTTTTTTTTTTAAATTATACTAGATGAATAATGAGATTTTTATAACACAATATTTCGAAAACACACAAGATGATCATCGAATTGAAAAAATTCTTCTTTTACAACGTCTTATTCGTTCATTTTATGTTCGTCGACAATTTGAACATGTTCGAAAAGAATTTCTGAAAACATTAAGTGATATCGAAGGAGAACTTTCGATAAAACCTGAACCACCACCACAGCAAAATACACGTAAAGTTCAACAAAATCAACTGATTATTACAATTGAATGTATCTGTTTTAGTTGTTATTCGTCCAACAAAAGATGACTTATTAAAAAAACGCGAAGAAATTGCTATTGAACTTCTATGGATTGAACAAGCTATTCAAAGTCGAAAAGATTATTTACGTTTAAAATCTCGTTATACGACGTCTATGTCGTAGAATAATAAATTCTGTTTTTCTCTTTTGTACAAATTTTCTTTTATAAGAATGAATAAAATTAGTTTTTGTTTTTTTTTAAGATGATATTGGCATAATTATTAAAAGAATGAGTAGTGTTCAATTAAAACGATTACTTGTTGCATTAAATCGTGTTAAGCAACATGGTAATTGAAAAGATTTCTTTTTTCTTCTTCTGAATAATAAACATTTTATATTTAAAGGTTATATCCCAAAATGTAAACAATCAACAGCAGCAGCAGCTCAACCGAAAAAAGAGCCAGAAAAAATAGAAGTATTTGTTGATGGAAAACCTATTCATGTTGAACCAAATACAACTGTGCTTCAAGTAAATAGATATACTATTCATTGGATATATATATACGAAATCATCTCGTATTTTTATTGTTTAGGCTTGTGCTGTTGCCGGCGTGGAAATTCCTCGCTATTGTTATCATGAACGTTTATCAATTGCTGGTAATTGTCGAATGTGTCTTGTTGAAATCGAAAAAACACCTAAAGTATTTTATTGTATTTTTGTACATTTTTATTAATACATTCAATTATTTGTAGCCCGTTGCTAGTTGTGCTATGCCTGTCATGAAAGGCATGCGTATTTTAACAGATTCACCATTGACAAAACGAGCTCGTGAAGGTGTCATGGAATTTTTACTTGTTAATCATCCATTGGATTGTCCTATTTGTGACCAAGGTGGTGAATGTGATTTACAAGTAAGACTTTTTTTTATCAATAAACAAAAAAAGTTAAGTTAATTTTAAGGATCAATCAATGGCATTTGGTAATGATCGTAGTCGTTTTACTGATAATGAATTTTCTGGCAAACGATGTGTTGAAGATAAAAATATAGGTCCACTCGTTAAAACAAGCATGAATCGATGTATTCATTGTACACGTTGTGTTCGTTTTGGTAGTGAAGTTGCAGGTGTTAGTGATCTTGGTACAACAGGACGTGGTAGTGATATGATTATTGGTACATATGTTGAAAGACTTTTTATGTCCGAACTTTCTGGTAATGTTATTGATTTATGTCCTGTTGGTGCATTAACATCAAAACCTTATGCATTCACTGCACGACCATGGGAAACAAGGTAAAACTTACTCAAATTGATTTTCATATTCTCTAGTATGAATTTTAATTTAGAAAAACTGAATCCGTTGATGTCATGGATGCATTAGGCAGTAATATTGTTATAAACACACGTGGTGGTGATGTTCTTCGTGTAATTCCACGAACCAATGAAGAAGTTAATGAAGAATGGATATCGGATAAAACACGTTTTGCTTATGATGGTCTTAAATTACAACGTTTAACAGCCCCGATGTTAAAAAATCGTGATGGTTATCTTGTGCCATGTGATTGGGAAGATGCATTAAGTGTTGTTGCTGAACGTGTATGTTATTTTGAAAAATTTATTTATTATAAAAATATCTATTTTAGATTGGTCGATTGGGAAATGGTTCAAAAATGGCTGCTCTTGCTGGACGATTTTGTGATGCCGAAGGACTTATTGCTTTGAAAGATTTGATGAATCAACTTGGATGCGAAACTGTTTGTGTTGAAGAACGTTTTCCAAATGTTGGCGCTTCGTAAATATATTTATTACTCTATGTCTTAAATTTATATTCATAAATTCTATATTTTAGTATTGATCTTCGTAGTAATTATTTATTTAATGGTACAATTGCTGGAATTGAACAAGCTGATTTAGTTGTATTAATTGGAACTAATCCACGTTATGAAGCACCGGTACTCAATGCACGAATACGTAAAGCGTTTATTCATAATGATTTACAAGTCGCTGTAATTGGTCCTAAAATTGATTTAACATACTCATATGAACATTTGGGAGATAATACAAATATTCTTAGTGACTTAGCTTCGGGCAAACATGCATTTTCTAAAGTTTGTAGAAATTGTATGAATATTAAAAAATAATTATTTAATTATAGGCTTTAAATGGAGCAAAACGTCCGTTGGTTATTTTAGGAAGTGCAATGTTTGAACGTCCTGATGCAGCATCACTTTATGCTAGTGCTGCACAATTGTCAGAAAAATTACGTGATGTTTCTTCGAAAGAAGATAAAGAATGGCGTGTTTTTAATGTTCTTCATCGAGTATGATTTATTTTCTAGAGAAGACAAATTTCTTTAATTCTAATAAAAATTATTCTTTTAGAATGCTTCACAAGTAGCTGCTCTCGATCTTGGCTATAAACCAGATGTTAAAGTATAAGAATTTTTAATGAAATCATATTTTCTCCATTTCTTTTCGTTTTTTATAGAGCATCATTGATCTAAAACCTAGTCTTTTATATTTATTTGGTGCTGATGAAGGTTTAATTAAACGTGAAGATTTACCAAAGGATTGTTATATCATCTATCAAGGTCATCATGGTGATCGTGGTGCAAAAATAGCTGATGCTATTCTTCCTGGCGCTGCATATACAGAAAAACATGGTATTTACGCAAATACTGAAGGTCGTGCTCAACAAACACATGTAGCAACAACTCCACCAGGAAAAGCACGTGAAGATTGGAAAATTATTCGTGCACTTGCTGAAGTTTGTGGTGCATCATTACGCTATAATGATATTGATGAAATTCGTGAACGTATCGAACAAGTTGCACCAAATTTAACTCGTTTAGATTCCATTGAACAAGCAAATTATTTTAAACAAAATATTGAACTTTTAAAACAACATCAATCATCATTTCATAATCAACCATTAACACCACCCATAAATAATCTTAAAGATTTTTATATGACTGATTCAATAAGTCGTGCATCATTGACAATGGCGAAATGTGTAAAAGCTGTTGACCAACAATTAAAATCACAACACCGCAATTAGATATTTTAGAAGAGAAGCATTGACGAACTAGTTTTTCTTTCTTTTTTTTGTCCTTCCTTTTCGTCTCTTTTTTTTTGTATAAATCCTTTAAAGTAGCATTTTGCCATTGTCATTCTCTTTTCATCAATAAACAAACGAAAAAAAAAACACAAAACATACATTCTGTATGATAATTCTTTTTTTTTTGAAATTTATTTTAGATTTAATTATGGCCAAGTATTTCCTCCCGAATAAAGTATTTATTTCACCTATACAATATGCTCATACAAGAAATTTATTTCTTATATCAATGAGTATCGTCTATACATTTGCATTTGCATCCTTATATTGGCAACAACCAGGTTTATATTCTGATAATGGAATATTACCACTTCGAGTACAAATTCAACAACAAGAAAAAATCCAACTTTTTATTGTTAAACTTGCAAATTTTTTTAAATGGACACCGTTTCGTATTATGGAATGTGTATTATTACTATCAATATTTTTAAGTTCATTAATGATTATATTTAAATGTCTTCGTACAAGTTTCACATTTACAATGCTTTGGTTTGCATACTATAGTTGTTTTCAAGTTGCTGGTCAATTTTTATATTTTCAATGGGATACATTATTATTAGAAGCAGGTTTTTTAACAATATTTGTTGCACCCATGAGACTATTATATTTGAAAAGAAAACAAACAGAAGATTTTTTATATCAAGATCGAATTACATTATGGTTAATACGATGGTTAGCATTTCGTCTTCTATTTGCTAGTGGAATTGTTAAATTAACAGGTGGAGATAAAACATGGTGGTCATTAACAGCAACAACAATTCATTATCAATCACAATGTATTCCAACTCCATTAGCATATTATGCACATCATACACCTGTTTGGTTACATAAATTATCTACAGCACTTGTTTATATATTTATGTCTGGTACTGGTATTCTATTTTTTTCACCATTTCGTATTCATCGATTAATTGCTTGTGTAATACAAATAAGTTTACAGATCTTAATTGCTCTAACTGGAAATTATAATTTTTTTAATTTATTAACAATTATCTTATGTTTTGGTTTAATTGATGATCAATTTTTGGGTTATTCACAATGGGAATCGGTAGAAGATGAAAATAAAACTAAAAAATCATTTTCATGGATTATAACTTTATTTCGACGATTAATACATTTAATTATTCTTATTTCATATATTTATTTAACAATTCGATGGTTTGATATTCATTGGGATAGTAAACAACAAATAGTTCTAACAAAAATAACATTTATTCGTGCTCAATTTGATCTTTTCTTACGGAGATTTTTACCTATATGTCTTTTTCTTGCTTGGTGTTCATTAATATTTACTATTGGACGATCCGTTTTTATTGCTATTCGACGTCCAGAGAAAATTTATGCAAAAATTTTTCATACATTAATTACAATTTCATATGGAATTCTAGCAATGAGCTTATTCTTTGTTTCAATGGTACCATTTACTGTTATTGAACGACAAACTGGCAAAGCCTTACCTTATGAATTACAATCCTGGTATAATAAATATCAAGATTATCATATTTTTAATGCTTATGGTCTATTTAGAAGCATGTAAGTCAATTTGTTTAAATTGAAACTTAAAAAAAAGAATATTTTATATTTTAGGACTGGTGTCGATGGTCGACCAGAATTGATTATCGAAGGTGCATTGAGTACAAAAAAGTAAATCTTTTTATTAATGCATATGTTTTTAATAGTTCATTTGTATATTTTAGTCCAAAATGGAAAGAATATGAATTTTTTTATAAACCAGGTTCATTATCTGCATCGCCTCCATTTGTTGCTCCACATCAACCTCGATTGGATTGGCAAATGTGGTTTGCTGCTTTAAGTCACTATCAACATGAACCATGGTTAGCATTTTTTCTCTATCGTCTTCTAACAAATCAACCCGAAGTATTACGATTAATTCAAACGAATCCATTTCCAACAACACCACCTAAACAAATACGTATTCTTCTCTATCGTTATAATTTTACTACACCACCATCAAAAGATTATTGGCAACGTGAATTATTAAATAATGAATGGTTTCCAACAATTACATTAGAAAGTCAATGGTTTATGTCTTATATTGAACAACTGAATATGAAACAAATTAATAAACCATTACCAAAAAGTATTCTCTTAGATATCATCCGTTCAATAAGTAATGTTATGAATGGAACTATATTTACTTGGTTTCCTGTTGTTATTGCTTTAGTATTTGTTATTCTACGAAAACTTCTTTGTACGAATCCTCATAAACCATTAGTTGTGAAAAAAGATGATGAATGGTATCAACCTGTACCATTAAAAGATAAAATTAATTAATTAATTATCTATAATCTCTCACTAGTCATATATAGTCAAAATTTGTTTTTCTATTTACTTATCATATTCTTTATTGTTGTTTGTTGTATTACTGACTAAAATTCAATAAATAAAAAAAATTGATTGATGTGTGTGCACATTTATGTTCCATGATACAATATCAGTTAAATGACTTACAAAGGGTTATAAGCTAAGAGAATTAATATTTAATAGAGTGCATTCACTACTTATGAAAATCCATCAATAAAATTAATCTATGATAATGTTCAAAAATATTCACATACTTTTCTTAAAAAAAGATCTTTTTATTTCAATTATTCAAAAAATTCATCCATCATTAAAACTTCAATTTGTAGTTCAAATTGGATCATTTACAGCAAATTCTGCTTCAATTATTTCAGTTTAGTTATATTGAGAATTTTTTGGGAACATTTATCAATTTGTTATGAGAAAATATTGTATTTTTTTGCGTATATGTGCAACTGTTATATATAATTTATACGTTTTTTTGAATGTAATGAAGAGTTAATAAAGTAAAACTACTATTAACTTAAGCTATTTCATATATGTTAAAAATCAAATATACGT